>PVJA010003856.1:0-91069 GCA_004027025.1 Myocastor coypus | reverse complement strand
CACCATAAGCTAGCATTTGATGGCACTGCACATCATCCAGTCCTGAGACTGCATTCATGGATATTTTAATCCTGTGGCTACCAGAGGTAAGAATTGCCTTCAGGGTAGACAAAGGTGCCTCAGATACATTATGAGACATTTGACCTACAGATTCAAATCTTTCTGTTCATTTTTTATCCTTTATTTTCAGTGACATGAAGAGTAGCCAGCCAACATTACTATAATGTATTCATTAATTTGCACAAAGTTCTCAGATACGTGCATTTTCCCAGATCCTTGGTCCTTATAAGGAGCTGATTAGGGCCGCCTGATGGTGACATTCTGCATATATATATATATATATATATATATATATATATATATATATGGAATTTAATGATCATCTTTATATAAAGAATTGACGATAATGGAAGCAGAGAAATTCCAAGATCTGAAGCTGGCAAGCTAGAGTCCTAGGAGAACTGATGCAGTTTTAGATTCAAGCTCAACAGGCTTGAGACTGAGGAAGAAGTAGTGGTTTGTTTTGCGTCCAACAGCAATAATAAAAACAAAGTCCTAGCTCCCAGGCAAGCAGGGAGCAGCTGTTTGCTCTTATTCAACCTCTTTACATCAACTATCACCAATCCAGAGGGCAGATTTGAACGTGGCTCCAAAATTATTGGCCCTGGTGGCTAGCTCACACCTTCATCTTTCCTTTGGCATGGGCACGAAGGAGGATTAGAGAGATATCATGTGGGTATAGTAACTAGTAAGTTAACTCTGAGTTAGTTAAAAGGAAGATGGTCTTGAGCGGTGACCTAATCAGAGAACACTTAAGGGAAGAGAAGCAGTGAACGAGACTGTGTTTCTGTTGGGCTGCAGGCCGGTCATCAACCACGTTAGAGGCTGTGCTTCCGACACGTGGCCTCAGCACTGCAAGTGGTCCCAGGAATCAGACAAGAAGGAAACAGGCGAGGGACAATCACCAGGAAATGAGCTCTGTAAAAACTCCACTGTCCCCTCGAACCCTTTCTGCCTTTGGATGTCCCTGGCCTACAGAAATGTGAGGGCTTTACTGTGTGTTTTTATCCATTAAATTTATGGTAAATTAAGAAATTTATAGAAAGTATGGAAAATTAATATATAATAACTGCTTATAAAGTTTTGAAAAGTTGAAAAGGAAGCAGGTTGTATTAGAAAAACTCACTCTAAAATGGTGATAAGCAAAACATTTATTTTTGCTGCAAAATATAATGGAAAGAAGTCATCCAAGAAGAATACGTAGTCCTATAATTTATGAATATGTAAATATGTACATATTCCACCCAGTAGGAAGGAATGGTTTTCAACATTGTTGAGAAAATTTGTTAAAATATCTTGGTGTAAAGTTAAATTTATAATCCCACCTTACAAGTATAATAGAGATCAGGACTGGGGAGATAGCTCAGCAGAATAAATGCTTGCTTGGCAAGTGCAAGAACCTGAGTTCAATCCCCAGTTCCAGACCAAAAAAAAAAAAAAAGAGCTAGTGAATTTTAGCCGGGCATGGTGGTGCATGCCTGTAATCCCAGCACTCGGGAGGCTGAGGCGGGAGGATCGGTGAGAGTTTGAGACCAGCCTCGGCTACAAAACTGAGCTCAAGGCCAGCCTGAACTGTACAGCGAGACCCTGTCTCAAAAAGACAAAAAAAAAAAAAAAAAAAAAGTATAATAGAGATCAAGGAGAAATCTAAAAAAAATTATTAAAAACTGGAGATAAAAAAGATGTACAAGTTTAAATTACGGCAACATATACTATGAACCTTACCAAAATTCATTTTGGTAGGCTTAAAAATTCTGTTTCTAGGAAATGGCTTCAGAAAATTCAGAAATGAGACAATATGTTTTTGGTTTGTTATCACTTATAGCTCCAAAAATATGTAACAACAGAGAAATCCTTGGATTATGCCACAGTAATATAAGAGTTACATAGCATTATCTAAATCAGTGGTTCTCAACCTTTCTAATGCTGTGACCCCGCAATACAGTTCCTCATGTTGCAGTGGCTCCAAACCAAAAAATAATTTTGGTGGCTACTTCAAAACTGTAATTTTGCTACAGTTATGATTTTCCGATGGCTTTAGGCGACCCTGTCTTTTGGTCATTTGACCCTTGCTGAGGTCATGACCCACAGGTTGAGAACCGCTGATCTAAATAAATACATTATGAAAAATGTTTTATTTTTAGAAATGTTGTTTAAAAATTTATTTGTTTATTTATTTGATATAGGGTCTCACTATGCAGTTCAGATTCATAGTGATCCTCTTGGCCCAGCCTCCCCAGCACTGGATTCCTGGTGTGCACCACCAAGCCCAATTTCATGGCCACATGGCATGCTGTACCAGGGATCCAACTTCAGTCCTTGTGCTTGTCAAGCAATCGCTTAGACCACCAAAATGTTGCCCCAGCCTATGAATATTTTATAAATATTTTAAATGAAATTACCTTCTGTAAATAATAGGCTCATATTAATTGCTGTTAGCATTCTATTGAGTATCTTTTCACACTTTCTGATAAGTTTTTTGGCAGTGCTGTAAAGAGATAGAAAAGATCAAAGAAGCCTTTATTAACTCCAAAGACTCAAGAGAGATTGAGGGCAGATGGGCCAGGCAGATCCTTTGGCACGAGACAAAGAAAGCTGAGGCTCTTATGGACTTTCGCTAGGACTGGAGTTGGAATGGGATGTTTAGAAATATCTGAGGACCTGATTGGGGTCTTCCCTGTGGTAGCGGGAAAGGTGAAAGGAAATTGCTCTCTGGGCTGGGTTGGAGAAGCGGGGGGTGGGGGGGAGTGGGGGGGTGGTCTCTGGGCAGATGATCTGTTGTTTTAAGGGCTTTAGCTGTGTTAGATGACCACCATAATAACTCAGCAATTCATACTGGGGCCAGAACGTATAATTTTCTTTAATGTAGGTGTAGATATTCACATACAACCTAACCAAAAAGCAATAATGCCTTACATTGTACTTTGTAACTTACTTAATAATGTCTGGTAAGTTTCACATTTTTATTGAAATGAATTTGATTCTGAAATGTGACTTCTTTTTATGTATATGATTTATTTAATCATTTCCATATTGCAGTTTTTTTTCACTTTTTCTTTTGTTGTAATATTCAATGCCTGACACTCACTCTGATAATTAACACATATCCTTAAAAGTCATTTTTGGATTTTTTTTTTTCTTGGTGCTTACCTCATTCGTGATAGGTAAATATCTCATCACTAGCTATACCTTCAGTCCATAGGGATGTTTTTAAGTTATTAAAAAAAATAATTGGTACGAAGTAAGAAACATGACTAGGAGGTGACTTTTCAGGGACAGAAAATTTAATGAGAAAGTTACTTAAGCTTTTAATTTCCAGTCTTATGAAAATAACATTTTCAAAGACATAAATTTCTGGAGTTAAGAAATCAAATTACTCAGAAAAGCTTTCAGGAACAGCAGCTCTATAAAACGACTGAGGCTTTGTATTGACTAATCTAGGAGGAAAATCTGCAACTCATCTTTTGTTTTCGAAATCATAGTGCTACAATGTGAAGATTACTCTGGGGGATTGTACCTCCATAATAAAGGCCTTAGTTTTCTGGAATCTTTCATTCAGTTCTTTTTCATGTTTCCACTTTTTGATTAGTCTGTGTTTGCAGCTCGTAATAATTGCGCCCCTGGGGGAGGTTGGTGCTCGTACAGCACACTTCTGACTGCCTTCTTCACCCTCCTCCTCGAATCCTTCCCCCTTCCCTCCATCTTTCGGCCTGTTCCCCTATGCCAAGGGTTTATCTCCCGACTTCCTATTATTTATCTTTTATTTTGCTCTCTGTACATCTGGTTTTTCATTTAAGAGAAGACCACGAGATATTTAAGCTTAGGGTCTGATTTATTTCACTTAATATTATGGTCTCAAGATGTACCCATTTTCCTACAAATGACTCTAGATTATCATTCTTTACGGAAGAGTAGTACTTCATTGTGTATAAATGCCACATTTGGAAACCCATCCATCTGTTGATGAATACAGAGGTTGCTTCCCAGACTTAGCTGTCCTGAGTTGCGCTGCCATCAGTGTGGGCCTGCTCACCTTGCTGGCCTTCCCCCGGCCCGTCTCTAACGCCTTTCCTTAAGGCAAAGTTAAAATGATCAGTACAGCAGAGCCTTTCTTCTCTGCCTTTCGCTGCTGTTGCTCAGTGCAGCCCCCTCTCCGGTGATTAATAACTAGCTAAGGCAACCTGCCTGTGGACTTGCACGGCGTTTCCTGTCCAGTCATCAGGCCATTAATCTGGCAACATCAGCAACGGGGCATTAATCATTAATGCTAAAACACAGTGCTGTTACCAGGTAAGGGATGAGAAGGGGAGCGGAACATGTCCACGGCCGCAGAACAGAGCCCAGCCTCTATTTCTAGGCTCCCAAGCTATGCTACTTGAAAATCAAAATAAAACAATTGCCAGCCATTGTTTGCACTGTCTGTCAGTTCTGCCTTCCATTTGTGAGGACAGGGAAAGAAAATATTTCAAAGAGCTCATAACGGATATAGGCCATATTCCTGAGGGCTAGTGGTCATATCCGTTACCTAATCTTCTTCCTCGCCACAAGGTCATGAGCTTTTGGTGCTTTCTTATGCCTCTCAATAGATTTTCAAAAGTTATTAGCAACTAACACCAAAATTTCCTAATTATGTATATTTAATTAAATCTATTAATAGAATTGAAAAGCTAAACAGGAAGAATTTATGGATACTGACATTCAAACTTGTCTATGGGGCTGGGGAGATAGCTCAGTAGCATAAGCACCTGCGTGGCAAGCATAAGGTCCTGAGTTCGAACCCTGGTACCCACAAAACAAAAACCATTAGAAATGCAAACTTGTATATTTGGTCCAGTAAAGTTCTAGATATCTTCTAGTATAACAATGCCACTTAAAATTATTTGATTAGAGAATTATTCAAGATGTTCATTGGTTAGTGTCTTTAGTGATCTTCTCATTCCTGAGATGTAATACCCGACACAACTTAAAGGAAAATAAAATATAAAAAAAAAGGTTTCTTTCGGCTTGTGTAGAAGGTTTTGTTCGCCATCAATGAACAGCAGGTCAGCGTTGTAGAGGGACATGGCATAGGACAAGCGCTCAGGGATGGAGGAGAGGAAGCAGAGAGAGCCATCAAGGGAGAGTGGGGAAATAGACACCTCCTCCTATCATATTTCACTTCCTGACATCAGTTGAGACATGTCAGTGGGCTGGCCCGCCCATGAGTGTCACACTCTTGTGCTCTGGTCGCCTCCCCAAAGCCTCACTAATGAGCTCACGAAGCCCTAACAGTTGGCCTTCCCAAAGTTCAGCTGTTTAATGCATTCATCTGTTGGTGCTTACAGATTTGAGGGCTGATGCTCCTTCTGTCAACTGAGTAGTTCTGCCTTCAGCATGACCTGGTTGATCTTGCTGGCTTACCTTGCATCTTGACCTGCACTTGGTTTTGCTCAGATGTTTGAAAGTTGACTGAGTGGAATCTTGGGTGCTGAGGGCCACATATCCCTGATAATCTAGCTTGCTTACATGCTGGCATCAAACTTGGGGAGAAATGACACAGTGTAGCCTCTGCTGTACTCTGTTGGTCAGAGCAAGTGACAAGACCAGGCCACATTCAAGGGTAGGAGAACAGACTTCACATCTTCATGAGGAACCCCACAGTGACGCAATGTAAATCCTGTGGGTACAGAAAAACACAACACCACCCATGTGCACACAGTGCACCTCAGGGTATGCATTTAGAAATACAGATTTCCAGGTCCTGCCCTGGATATTAATGCTCCATTAAGGATAAACAAGCTTGTCAATTCCATTCAATACCACCCACGCTCCATGTGTTCTCAGAAAACCTAAGAAACTTTCTAGTTAATTCCATCTCCCAAAACCCCTCATTCCTCTGTGAGACTGAAGAGAGAGAGCAAGACTTCTCACAACACATTTGCTGCAAAATAAGATAAATGAGGTGGAAGTTTTCATTTTTTCATGGGAAACATGTGGTAATAATGTGGTCCAGGAATAGACTGGTGTCCCATGGCATTTTTATGCTAATATCAGTGGCTACTGGTGAAACTGAGGGTGCTCCTTGCTGAATGGCTCTGACTTATGACTGAGCTCTGCTGTTTGGACTTCCAGCCGGCCATGTGGGCTCAGTGCCACATTCTGACTTAGGATGCAGAACAGGGAGCAGCCATGCAGCCCTACAGTGGCTTATTCTGCAGTGCAGTACTGCAGCTTTTTCTGATTCTACTGTACAGTATAGTGTTATAGTTTTGTGTTCTGGGTACATTACAGTGTCACATGTTAGAGCTATGCAAACAAAGTCATAGTCATGACGCTGACCTTTCTGTTGGCCATTTCTTTGTTCTGAATATTGCCAATGGTCTAGTTACATGAGTGTAACTTGGTTGATAAATGAAGAATGCATTTATCTATTTGAAGAAGTTCAAGAGATGTAGAGAAGAGAAGGGAGGGTGGGGAAATGGTGTTTAAAAAGACTTAATAGAGCCGGTGAGATAGCTCAATGGACTAAAGCTCCTGCTTAGGTAAGTGTAGGCAAGTGCAGTGGCTGCAGTTCAATCCCTGGCACCATACGCCACTCCAGCCCCACCTCAGGACATGCGGAGCCAGCCACAGTCTAGGTGTGGTGGTGCAAGCCTATAATGCCAGTGCTGGGGAGGCTGAAAACAGAAGGATCACTATGAGTCTGAGCTGTTTAGTGAGACCCTGTAACAACCAAATACACTAAATAAATAGATAAATATAGTAAAATAAAGACAATAAATGTCATATATTTCTATCAACACCCTATGATAAACATAACCATTCTGTGCAAGAAACATATGCCAATAAAAAAGTACATTATTTAATTCATATGATCAATACCAAGTCATTCCTGAAAGACACTTTGATATTAGTGTCTTGTTACTACCAATAAAACCAATGCACATGCAAAAATTGTACTGTCTAAGAGCTTTATGTTTATAAGGTCTGGGATATAATAGCTAATGATGTCTGTTTAGCTCCGTTTTCATATAGGATTCATATAGCACCATATTTTGAGGCCCCTGTGTGTGTGTGTGTGTGTGTGTGTGTGTGTGTGTGTGTGTTGTACATGATCATAACACTTCTTGTAGGTGTTTGATGCAAGTTCACAATGCTACCCAATCCCTCCCTCTTCAAAATCTAATTTCTCTCCTCTCCTTCCCCCTCCACTTCTTGGTTCCCTTTCCACTTGCTAAAGAACTGCCTCAGTGTTTCCTGTTGTCCACCTTGTTTTGTGTACTTTATTCGTGTTCTGAGTTTCCCATAGAGGACAAATGATGTGCTACTTAAGTTGTGCGTCTAACTTACTCCACACGGCACCATGCTGTCGAGGCGCACCCGTCTTCCTAGAAATGACTGGAGAGTACTTTCCTTCATGGCCAAGTAGTGCTCCACTGTGCATGCCCACCACATGCGCTTAATCCATTCATTCGTTGGTAAACATAGAGGCTGCTTCCAAGGTTTAGCCATTAGGAACTGGCTGCTATAAACATGGCTACGCGCGCATCGTTCTGGGAATGGTGGAGGCACGTGAAAGTCCTACTTTTAGTTTCCTGAGGGCGGTCCTTGACAGTGACCTCCTTAGTGGTGGTACTGATTGTACCTACTGACAATGAAGAAAGACTTCTTTTTCTCTGTAGCCTCTCCAGAGTGGTTATCATTTGATTTATTAAATATAGCCAGTCATTCTGGAGTAAGATGGAGTCCAAGTGTTGTTTTAATTTGCATTTCTCAAATGGCCAGTGATACTGAACATTCTTTCTTGTGTTTATTAACCATTGTTCTTCTTCATCTCAAGTATCTGTGAAATGACAGAAATGTTAACAAAAGCCTTCATTAAGAACTCAGGTAACTTTCCCACTGTCAGAATATATTAAAAGAATTAAATGTTTATTCAACTCTAGAAGCTTATTTTTTTAAATATTATTTTTATTTTATTTTATTTCTTGTTTCAGAACTTTTGTTTGTTTATTTATTTATTTTTATGGCCGGCTCAGCCTGCCCTGAGGGCAGGGCTGGCACAGCATGTGGTGCCGGGGATCGAACCGCGGTCCCTGCAGCCGCCTAAGCTTTCCTAAGCAGGCGCTTTAGACCACTGAGCCATCCCGCTGGGCCCCTAGAAGTTTATTTTTTGAAAATAATTTTGAAATATATTAGCTGTGTGAAATTTAGTAAAAGAAAGAGTGATATAGATCTTAAAAGAACCTAAATTCACAGAGCGGTTTAGGTTGAAGAAAACTTAATTCTTGCCAAAGAAATTGGTATAGATTAGGCAATCTAAATGATTAGACTTAACAAGCTATGTCAATGAGACTCTCACGTATTTCCTGGTCTATGATAGTGGCTCTTAAAGAAGGAGCTCTTTCCTCCCTTCAGTAAACTTCTTATCCAGTACCTATTAAATGCTATGCACTTGGGCGGTATCAGTAGACAAGAAAAGATCCCTGCTTTTCTGGTGCTTAAGTCCGGCCTGGCAAAATTTAAAAGATTCTCTAGTTTTGATGAGTTTTCAGTTTGGATGCCTCAGCCATCTCGGGCTGCTGTGCCCACATGCGATAAATAGGGCAGAGTAAGCGAGCTGCACTCTTTTTATGGTTCTGGTGGCTGGCAGCAACGAGGTGAAGGACACCCTCTCTTGGGTGGAGATGGCGGCCATGTTTCGGTGTCCTCATGTGCAGAGAGGAAGCTCCGAGGTCTCTCCCCCTACCTCAAAGAAGACTAGCTTCAGGACCCACAGACCTTGCAAAGACCTCACGTTCTTTAACACGAGTGCATTGTGGGTTAACGCTTTGACATAGGAACTTAGGGTGGCGGTAGGACACAAAACGTTCAGCCTTTAGTATACTTTTATTGGAAGAGGGGAATATTGTTGGAAGGTGAGGCAAATATGGTACCAGAGCACTCAATTTTCCCCTGAAAAGTTCTGATTTCTGAAGATATCCATGGCACCTCTGTTGAAAAGTAATCCATTTAAATCATAAATCCTGGAAAATAAAGACAGGAAATACTTTCCAAGGAGAGGAGAGACCTGCATGTCTGGGGAACAGCATGGGAATTTGGGGATTCATTATTCCCAGAAAGGCCTTTTCTGGACCTCAGGAGAAATCAGTAGTCCTCTAGTTGCTGGGGCCTGCAGGGCCAGGGACCACAGGAAGCTGAGAGTGTAGCTGGCTAGGCTGAAGGAAAATTCCAGAGCCCAGAGGCAGAGCATTGGGGACGCCGCAGCATCTTCAGCCTGGTCTTCATTAGACAAACAATAATGAAAACCTCAAAAAAGACAGCAGAAAAATCACCCTTAAAGTGGGAATATCCAGCAATGAAATAAATGCCATGGAAGAAGTTTATTTGATTGAAAAGAAAAAGGATGTTAGCCTTTGGGTCTTATTAATAAAGGAGCTGGCTGACAGAAAAGATGGCACACGAAGCAGAAAGGACTCCAGAAGCCTTGCAGAGCAGCTGCCTGGGGAAATCCAAGTTTGGATGACACCAAGGCCATGGAAGACGGGCTGGGTGTCACTGCCCTGAGATGGCTGCTGAAGACCTGAGGAGAGAGAGGAGTCTCTGACGCCAGCCTGAGACACTGGGACTTAGTGTGTGGCTTCAGCCAGAGCACAGGTTAAGTCCTCAAAGCCAGATAGGTTTCAGAGCTCCCAGTCTTCGTGGAATCCACATCATTCATCTCCTTTCCACAGCCTTTGCAGCCACGTCCTCATGGAATAAGCAGTGGCCTATTTCCACAAAATGGCTGCCAATATCTATAGCCGAGTTTTTCTGTCTGATGTCTAATAGATCATCAGGATATATACATTCAACAATATATATATTTTTTATCTACAGTATAGTACATGTAGTGCGAAAAACTTTCGAGGTTAGAATGGAACCAGGTCATCAATACGAAATAGGAAATGCTCTAAGAGAGGGCTTCAGAGTAATCTCAAAGGCCAGGTAGATGAAAAGCCAAGCATTTCACTCCTGGAATCAACTGTCATTGGCTTTCTTTGGATCTCTGCACTGACTAGTTGCCTTATTTTTCTTTTTTTCCATCTGTATAATACATGGATATACTGATAGGTTTCCTTTGTTGAATTATTTGAGGGTAAATGAATTCATACATGAAAAGCACTCAATACATAAAGGTTCTTACTCTTTGCTTAGAACCACTTGTGAAGATAGAGCAGCAGTGTGGGACTGATTTAGGTACTTTCAGCATGAAGGTAGGTCAGGTGCATGCATGGAATCAGGTAGAGGCCAACCCAGTAAGACTGCAAGGTTCCTATGACCTGGAGAAGGCAATAGCCACTCTTGCCTCAGGTCTTCTGATTTATCAAAATAAATGGAATGTTGAGACTTTTACGTGAAAGTTCCCATTTTTCAAATAGCAGAAACTGTGTTTCAAAGTTTCAATAATTCTATGGATCCCTCAGAGCATGTCTCTGGTCCTAAACCAGAAGGAGCTTGACAGATATTGAGTGGTGCCAGAGGAGCAGGAGCCATGTTGGGAGGTGTGTGTGTTTGTGTGTTTGTGTGTGTGTGTGTGTGTGTGTGTGTGTGTGGAGAAGCCCTGAGCAGGCCTCATCCCCAGGGAAGGTATGGCTGCCATTTCGTGTCAAGGTCAAGCCCAGTGCAAATATCTCTTCCATGTTTTCTAGAGAAGCAGCTGTGTTATATGCTTTAGCTGGTCATCTGGTGCATAGCTCTTTAGTGATCCCATACATAGAGACTACAACGTGAAGAACTGCAGATGATCCTCATTCCTTTTTAAACATGATTTTCACCTGGCCTCCCTGCCTGCTACACCCCTGTACTAGCAAGAACTTGGCTCAGTATGCTCTTGTCTGCTGCTGCTCTGCCCAGGGTTCTTTGGGAGACTGAGTTGGTTACAAAGAGAAAAAGGATATATGCGTGGCCCAACAGAACCTCCCTAGAGAGAAATGCAAAGGTGGGTGGAAATCAGATGTTTCAGAACAGATTCAGGCCCAGCTTTGTGCACAGCCAGTGTTTCCATAAAACTCTTACTGGAGATAAATCTCCTGAAGCATGGCCTTCGTCCCAGCACCTATATCTGATGTTAGCTTTTCACTTTTGAGATTTTGCAGATGGGCATATGGTAAAGGAAAATTATCAGCCTAAGTAAGCAAAACTTTTTTGGGTTAAATGTATGTATTTTTTTTCTTCTTCAATTTTTTATTACTTTTAATAAGAAATAACAATGTGTCAGCTTCAAAACACATTAGAAGTACATTCCCAATAATTGATACAATGCATATTGTTGTCTCCATAGTAGTTATACAGAGCACAGGATGTATACATGATAAATTATCTAATCATCATTGGTACAAAAAATTTCTTCTCATTGAACTAAGACAAAGTAGTTGTATACATAGTCCAATATTCCATAATTGAAGTGGGTTATTGGCAAAACTGGCAGTGTTGGAAACTGCTGATTTATGCCTTTCACAGCTCAGCATACTAATCTAGCTTTACATTTTATGCCTCGTGGTTAAACTCTTCTGCTGGGTGGTTAAGGGCAAGCTAAAGCAAGACCTGTATAGCAAAACATGTAACTTTTGTATCTCCCAAGGTCAGTCAAATCACCTTAGGATTTACTTTGAAACCATGTACAGTGCTTTGTAGAACTGTTGTCAGTGTCAGATGTCTGGATGGGACTATTCAGTATAGTTCTGGAATCATTAGGTAGAGCCATTAGACAAGAGCGAGAAAAGAAAGGAATAAGAATAGATAAAGAAGGAGTTAAACTATCATTATTTGTAGGTGACATGATAATCTACTTGGAAGACCCAAAAAACTCCACCAAGAAGCTACTAGAATTAATATGCAAATTCAGGGGCATAACTGGATACAAAGTCAACACACGGAAGTCAATACATTCCTCTACACAGATAACAAACACACTGAGAGAGAAATTAGAGAAACAATACCTTTTACAATAGCGCCTAAGAAAATGAAATACTTAGGAATTAACCTCACTAAAGAAGTAAAAGATCTATTCAATGAAAACTATAGCACTATGAAAAAAGAGATCCTAGAGGATTTCAGAAAGTGGAAAGATTTTCTCTGCTCCTGGATCAGAGAACCAACACTGTGAAGATGGGCATACTCCCTAAATTGTTATACAGATTTAATGCAATCTTTCCCAAAATACCATCAACATACTTCACAGACCTAGAGAAATCATTCTTAAAATTTATTTGGAACCAGAAAAGACCTAGAATAGCAAATGTATGTATTTAAAAACATCTACATGGGAGAATTCCATCTATTACCTGTTTTCTGGCCAGGGGCCAGCTTTTGTTATCTGCATGAATCTATGCAAGTTATTACTGTACCTCACAGTAAAGTGGATCAATATTAAAACCACAGAGTTTTCCCACAGCCAGTCAAAGGCTTATCTAATAACCTCAAACTGACTCTCTCCAATTTCTTAATTTGTTCTTGAAACAACTTATATTTGCTTGTTCTCACAAATATTATGTGGTCTCCTTCTGGGAAATACATCTCAAAAGGTTCAGTCTGTAGTGTTTTCCTGATTATTGCCAGAGACTCTTTCACCCAAACCACAGAAGCATGGCTTAGGCCTCTCGGTCTTCACTGAAACAGGAAGGAGCCATAAAGAAAATCAACAAAGAGGCAGGGTGAGGTGAAGCTGTTGGACTGTGGGGTTCCCAAGGGAAGGACGCCATATTGGTCCAATCAGATCTCTCTGGTGGACAGCGAATGAGGAACTGACCAGGCAAGAGCCAGAGGATGATGCCTGTTCCCAGAGATAAGAGAGTCACACTTCTTGGCAGATAGTAGGGGCTCAGTTTGTGGGAGAGCAGTGAGACATGCTTTTTCAGGGCAGGGCATTTTATTGACATATTCGTCAAAATTGCTTGCATGGCCGTGAATAGCGGTTGATAAGCTATGCTCTGGAGAGGACACGTTTAAGTTCATCTTAAGAAAAAATATTTAAGTTCACTTGAGCAGTGAGATGCAAAGTCAAATTCCTAATTAGAAATTAAATAACAGCAAGTGAATTTTGATTCCTTAGCTTCCCCAGTACCTCTTCCTTTTGGTCTTTTGAAATATCAGAGAATTTTTTCTTTTGGCTGCAAGCCTCTTTGAGGCTCCGCTCATTCCTCTGCTCAAGGCTGTAACACGCCCTTCTCCTTGCCATCTTCTCCTGACCTCCTTTACCTAGTTCCACATTTATTTCAGCACACTTAACACTTTCTGACATAGTGTGTGGCTGTTTATTTCTTTTCTATATTAACTCTTTCTCTCCCCCCGCCCCCGACTTCTCCCTCTTTTTGTTTTTTTCTTTCTCTCTCAACCCCACAAAAATGTCAGTTCCAAGTGAGAGAGGTTCTTGTCTGTTCAGTTTATTACCTATACAGTTCTTGCACATAAAATAGTGCCTAGAACGTGGTAGGAGCCTGATAAAGATTTATCAGGTATGAAAAGAATGACATCTGATGATTCATGGCTGAAAAATGTTCCTAAAATCTCTTCCTGTCTTCCTAACTATGATCTTCTGGATAGACTATGTTTTTGGTGGATCCTTATATTGGACTACTCTTATTTTGCTTGTAAGGCTGTGCAGAGAGGAGAAACTGCTATTTTCTCCTATTCTGGGCTACAGGAAGTATTTCCAGGTCAGTGGCTTCTGAGTTTCGTAGGAATTTTTTTTGAGAGCAGCTGACCTTGTACACCACCGAAGCCTGGGAAAACTTCCTGACTCTTCTTCTTGATCTCTTCAGTGATGAACATGGGAAATACAGAGAGGGAAGTTAGCAATGAGCCTAAATAAATAAAATTAACTGTGAGAATCAATTTTGTAATCTAATCATTTTAATATACTTTGAAGCTAAATCCTGTATTGCTCATGGACAGTTGTAGAAAATGAAGACTGAGGGAGAAACTTTTGACCAAAGATTGCTCATGCTCAGCACGCAGCATCTAAGAGAATCTGGAAGCCAGGCATGGTGGAGCACACCTGTCATCTCAACACTTGGGAGGCTGAGGCAGGAGCATTGTTGCGAGTTCGAGACCAGCATGGGCTAGCAAGTGAGCTCAAGGTCAGCCGGAACTGCCTAGTGAGGCCCTGTCTCAAAAAAGACAACAAACAAAATAAAACAAAACAAAACAAAAAAACTTGAAATATATTGACAACAACAATGAAGAAAAGAAAGGTTTATTTAGCGCACAGTTACTGGAGGTTTCAGTCCATGCTCGGCTGGCTCCAAGGCAGAGAGGCACATGGCAGACAGTAGCAGTTCATGGTGGTGGAACAGCAACAATCATGACAGAGGCAACGGAACAACCAGGGGAGCAGAGAGCAACAGCCCGAGTCTGTCTCTCTGTCTCTCTTTATATTGCATTCAGGCTCTCTGCCTCAACCTAACTCCCTTAGGTCACACCCGTAATCCTAGAAGTACTCAGACCCAAAGTCCCATCAGAATTAAAACACATAATCCCAGTGGATTATGAGTCAAGTGTCAAACTCTAGAAGTTCTTGCCTCACGATTGCCTGAGGCTTTTGGGGGACAACTAGACATAAACCATAACATTCCACCCCTGCACCCCCAAAGTGTTATATATATCCCTTTGTACGAGAGACATTTTCGTGCATCTGGAAGAGTTGCCAAAGTCCCAACAGTTTCAGCATTGCTAAAAAATCCAAATCCCAAGTCTCCTCCAAGATCCAAGGCAAACTCTCATCTGTGAGCCCCTGTACAATAAAAAAGTTAAGCATATCCAATATTCAAAGGCATAACATAAACATCACGATTCCAAAAGTTGTAAACAACAGGGTAATACAAAACAGTGGCACCAAGACAAGTCCAAAATCCAGCAGGGCAAACATGAAATCCCATAGTTCCAACTGAAGCATCCAGAACAGTCTGCACTGAGTTTTGAGCTCCATGCAGCTCTGTCCTTAAGGTACTCTTGGTAGTTTCCATGGCTTCTCTCTTAGGCCGGCTTTGCTCCCTCTTTGCAAAATCCACATTCCTGGCTTTTCCAAACTTCTGGGGTTTCTACTGAATAGGCTTTTCACATACAGCTTTACACACTGCCTTCTCAGTGGCACACTGCCTGGACTCCCAGGCCTTCTGAAATCGAAGTGGAAGCCTCCTTAACCTCAGGATTCCCGCATTCTGAATGCACCTATGTGGATGATGCCAAGGTCTGCTGCCAGCTGGAGCAGTAGCCGGGCTTCCTTCTCTCATGGCTGTAGGGGTCGAGGGTCTAGATCGCTAAGCACTGACCCTCATTCCAAAAAACAAATTCTCCATGCTGGCCCCATTTTGGAACCTGGTTTGACCGCTGCCGCCATTCTGGTACTTGGGTCTCTGCAGCTTTCTTCTCAAGGCAAAATCTCTCTCCCTTGCAATTCTGAGGCTGAAAAGAGTGGAGAGCGGCCTCCTCCTGTGATGCCTTCCAGCCATTTTTTTTTTTTTTTTTTTTTTGATTCTCTGGTTTCTCCCCAGCAATGGAGATCCTCTCAGCTCCATCTCTGCAGTCTCAAGCTTTCCTGGTGTTTCCTTCCTGACCAAACTCACAGTATTTTAAATCATCCTTGTTGGCTCTTTGCTCTTGATTTTCAACATAAATCTGGCTAAAAGCCGCTAACAATAACCACGCCACTGCCCCAATAGTTTGCTGCTTTGAAATATCTCTTGAAAGATTAATCAGTCCACAGTGCTTAATCTCAGTCTTAGGCAAAGTCTCTGGGCACGAACAAAATTCTGACAGACTTTCAGTCAATCCATAGCACAAATCATCTGGAGTTCAATGACCAATGCTGGCCTTTTTCTCCCCCGGAAACCTCCTCAGCCTGGTCTTTATAGGCAGGCCTTCTGTCAGACTTCTGATGTAAGCTTTCAGCAGAATTTCCTCTGTAGAACAGCTGAAGCTTTTCCAGCTCTTCAGAAGTAGAGGACCTCTTCAAACATTTCCAATCTCTGCTCATAAGCCATTCTTTATACCCAGGCTTCAAGCCAGTCTTCTGGTCTGAGCTCTAACCAGAATGTCCCCTACCGAACAGCTGAAGCTTTTCCCGTGCTGCAGTTGTAGGAGACATCTCTGAAGGTTTTTTTTTTTTTTTTTTATCTCTTTCTGTAAGCCATTCCCAAAAGCTTGTAATCCATATTGTCAGGTATAGCAACAGCAATGACCCCACTTCTCTCGTACCAAATTCTGTCTCAGTTACTTTTTACTCATTGCTGGGTAATACAAAACCCAAAATGAAGGAAGGAAAGGTTTATTTAGCTCACAGTTACTGGAGGTTTTAGTCCATACTCAGCTGGCTCCAAGAGAGGCACGTGGCAGAGAGCAGCACCAATGGCGACAGAGGCAACGGAACAACCAGGGCAGCAGAGAGCAACAGCCGGAGTCTGTCTCTCTGTCTCTCTTTACATTACATCAGGCTCTCTGTCTTAGCCTATTGGCCTCAGGCCACACCTATAATTCCCAGCAATACTCAGACTGATAATCTCAACAGTACTAAAACACAAAATCCCGGGGACTCATGAGTCAAGTTTTAATCTATAGCAGTCCTTGCCCCATGATTGCATGAGGCTTTGGGGGGACAACTAGACATAAACCACAACAACATTCCCTCCAGAGATGTGGATAAGCTGCTAGCTATAAATCTTACATGCTAGCTGCTGGCTGTTTATAGGACCTTTACTTTTTTTCAACCCTCTTCAAGTTGAAGTTTTGGGGGGCTGAGTTAACCTCAGTGATACTTTCTAGCATAGATCAAGGAGTGGCCCATGCTCTAGATTCAGGGAGGCTTTGGGATCTGTTTAGAAAGTCAAGTATGAATTTCCACATCAGAGAAGCTTGCAAGTTCAGATACTTGAACAAATGTCTGGATCAGCTACTCTAGCAACAGTGGCTTGGAGTAAAAGCCACCAGAGAGCAGCTCCTTCTTGCTTTCCTTTGTGGGTGACAATCCTTGCTCTGAAAAGGAGCGGCTATGTATCTATTCCTGGCATTACCATAGAGGTTCAAAGGAAAAGAAAACTTAATTAGGAAGTGCCCCACACAGTGAGTTAGAAAAACGAAAGAGAAAATGACTTCATGCGATCAGCATAACAACAACATCACTTTTATCATTGGAGACATAAACAAATGGTTCCCAAGTTTCTCTTGGAGGAGACACTTCAATTGGAGTGGGCCCTCAGCTTGACCCTGAGGACTGAGACCCATTCTCCATGGAAACCTCACCCTCATCTCCTGGGACCTAACAGCAACAAACAACTCTGAGGCTTGAAGCAGGCACTCTTTGGGATGGAAAAACAAACTTGCGATTGTACGGATTCTAACCGTTCAAGTTTCCTCTCACCATGTTTAGCATAGGACTTTGCTCTTAATAGTTATGCCTGGCTTCTAACCAGACTGAAGATTTCGCTGCTGACTTTTCTACCGTCAGAACGATCTCACCACGATTCCCAGTCTCTTCTTTCATCTTCACTTCACCTCTCTTTCCCAGGGTTGCCCTTGTTTTTCAGATAATTTGGCCTTAGGCTTTTGGCATCTACTTCTAAGGACTGATTTATTTCTTTCTGACATGGAACTGGCTGTCCTTCGGTAGCAGGTGGTCCTTTAGGGTGAATCACTGAAACAGCTCTCCTCCTCCTAAGGCAGTAGGAAAAGAGGGTGCAAAGTTAGTTCTATAGGGTGGATTCAATGACATTCAGAAGTTTTAGGATGGGTAACATGCAAAAAGGATGCATTTCTTAGAAAACCAGTATCAAGGGCAGGACAGACAGCTCATTGGACTAAAGGACCTGCTTAGGCAGGTGCAGAGACCTTGGTTAGATCCCTGGTTGCCATGCCAGCCTCATCTCTGGGGGGTGCACTGAGATGGTGACTGAGACTGGGCATGGTGGTGCATCCCAGTACTTGGGAGGCTGAAAACAGGAGGATCCCAGTGCGTCTGATCTGTGTGGTGAAATCCATAGACTCCGTACTAAGTGCATGAAGGAAAGAAAGAAAGAAAGAAGAAGAAAACCACTGCCTGTGAAATTCATAAAACTTCTGATTCATCTCTTCAGTATCATGCTTTGTGCCTCTTTTAGCCAAGGAACGAGTTCCGATCCCATGTAGAATTTTTTCTCCTCTCTTTGTTTCTGTGCATGTTTTCCATTTCAGCCTAGTTGCCACTTTCTCAAAAAAATTTTCCCAAAAGTTGGATGATAATGTACAGGGGAAGCCAGGCGTGGTGGTGCATGCCTGTAATCCCAGCACTTGGGAGGCTGAGGCAGGAGGATCGGTGTGAGTTCAAAACCAGCCTGGGCTACAAGAGTGAGTTCAAGGCCAGCCTGAACTGCATAGTGAGACCCTGTCTCAAAAAAGACAAAAAAAAAAAAAAAGTACAGGGGAATCTCAAAATATGCATGGCTCTTAATACAGTGTAAAGGGTAGCTGGTTTCCACATTAACTGTCTACATGAACTTCTTGGTATTAGAATTCACTTTATTAAAAATGATATAGTAAAAACGGAAAAGATGTGTTATGTGCACATACCCAGTCCACGCAAGGAGTATAAACATTGTACGCTACAAAATGTACTAAAAAAGGAAGACTAAGACATAGATGGAGGAGGAGGGAGGGAAGGAAAATGAGATAAAAAAGGAATTAAGGTGCTTCATGTATAAGCATCAGTTTCCCAAGGGAATGTGGACATTATGTACTACAAACATATACTAATAAAAATGATACAGTAAAATAAAAATTCACTCCTAGAATTCTTCTGTCTTCTTTAATAGTAATTAACACAGTAAGTGCTTCTCACATAGGTGACATTTGCTTGTTGGATGTCTCCACTAGGTGATACATGGATGCTTGTCATTGCTTATCCTTCCATTGGGTCCCAGGATAGCAGTAAATAATTGCATAGTAAATGTTAAGTACTACTAGAGTTTGAGTGTTTTCCCTGAATGCTATTGTTAGAAACTTAACTCCCAAGGCACAAGTGGTAAGAGGTGGAACTTTGAGAGGTGACTGGGCCATGAGGCCGCTGCTCTCCCTGATGCATGATGAAAATTATAAAACAATTCGAGATACGAGTTTGATGCCACATTTGCTTGCGAGCTCTTTCAGCATTCTGCCTGCTGCCATGGATGTCGTGCCCTGTACAAGATGTGTGCCCCTCCGTCTTCCGTGTCCTAGGCTCTAGAACTGAAAGAAATGACATGCCTTTCTTTATATATTACTCAGTCTTTGGCATTCTAGTACAGCAATACAAAGTGAGGTGAAGAACACTAATGAGCCGGTAGATGTTTACAGTATGTAGTGTAGTAGCAGCATAAACCCTAGTGCTTATTTAATGACAATTAAATTGTATGCTGGACAGAATAGAGAACGGTCTTTTGGATGTGCCACTTGTTCTGAGTCCTAGATAATGAGGAGATGGCTCAGTGCACAGGTGTGTGAGCTTGCGGTGATAGCTTTTCAGGTTGGGCAATGTGCTAACCCGGACTTTGGCAGTGGGAGAGAGTACTGTTTATCTGTTTGAAACAACAGATATTTTATTTGCCTTTTTTTTTTTTTTTATGTGCTGGGGATTGAACTCAGGACCTTGCACTTACCAAGTAGGCACTTACGCTGCTGAGCCACTTCTCCAGCCCCCATTCACTTGCTTGAGGAAGGCAAAGAGCTCAATGAATTTGAGGAAAGGATGCAAGCCATTCAGATGAGACAGGTAGAGTGAGGGTCCATGAGCAAGGCCTTACCGACTGTCTTAATTACTCTCCTTGCTGCTGAGGCAAAATAACTGACATCCAAATTTATACAGTGGAAAGGTGTATTTAGCTCAAGATTGTAGAGGTTTCAGCCTATTACAAGTCAGGTAGCTGCAAAGCAGGTTGGTGTTGCAGAGGGGCACCAGTTCATGGTGGAGAAACACACAAAATGCAACAAGCACAAAGGAGAAGCAGGAAGCCTCTCTTCCTCTCTAATATCGTAAGCCCGCACTCACACCATCAATCCTACCACTATGCAATGAATCAGTTACCATTGTATATCCAGCTGCCTTAAAAAAACCCAGCCCCCAGGTTGGCACGAAGCTCTGTGGGGACCTCCAGACACAAACCTTATCATTTGGCCTTTGACTCCCAAAGACTCGTACACATTCCTTTATGCAAAAGATGTTTATTCCAGCTCTAAGAGTTGCTAAAGTCATGACCATTTTGGTACTGCTCAGAGGTCCAAGTCAGAAATTTCCTCTGAGATTGAAGGCAAACTCTTAGCTGTGAGCCCCTGGCCACACGAAAGCAAAGTGCAACACTTCCAGCATTCAATGGCATGAGATGAGCATTTCCATTCCACAAGATACAAACAGGTGGACACAGAAGTTTGGGACCAAAGCATATCAAAAGTCCAGCAGTGCAAATACTAAGTTCTGTAATTCCATATGCAGCTTTCAAAGCAATTTGCGGCAAGTTGTGAGCTCCATAGTGCTTAGATGGCTCCACTGCTACAGTGTGTGAGGGAGTGGTAGCCTTCATGGATTTTTCTCTTGGGCTGGCTTTGTTCCCTCCTTTTAGATTTCCTTAGACAATCTATGTTTTTGGATTTTCTAAACTCCTGGGGACTGCACTGCGCCTCTGGCTTCACACTCACAGCTTCACAAAGTGCTCTCTCAGGGGCATACTGCTTGGTTTCCTAGGTCTTCTGAAAATTGAGCTGAAGTCTTTTTAACTCAATAACTTTTGCATGTGCCTAAAATCAGCACCATGTGGATGGATGCCAAGGTCTGCTGCTAACTGGAGCAATAGCCAGGCTTTTCTCTATCTTGGCAGAAAGGGTCGAGTACCTGGATCACTGAGCACTCTGAATTCAATTCCAACAAAAAATTCTCTAGGCTTCCTCCATTCTGGAACATGGTGCGCAGTGGCTTTCTTCTCAAATTTTGAGTCTTGTAAATGGTAGAATCTTACTGCTTCTTGTGATCCTCTCAAGGTATCTTTTCTATTCTCCCATTCTTTTTCAGGAATCAAGTTCTCTTCTGCTGTTTTCAGCCCATAGCTTTCCTGTAGCTTTCTCTAACCAAACTCACAATGATTTTAAAACATTCTTCTGGGCTCTTTGCTTGTGATTCTCAAAATAAATGTGACTAAAAGTGCCCATCAATAGTTATGCCACAACTTCAACATTTAATTACCTTGAAATTTCTTCCTCCAAATTAATTAGTCTTCTGCCATTAACCTCGTTTTCAGGTAAAGTCTCTAGACATGAACAATATGAAGACAAACTTTCTGCCAAGTCATAGTACATGATCTGGAGTCTCGGTTACTCTTTTCTCATTGCTGGAACAAATACCCAACACCCAAAATGAAGGAAGGAAAGATTTATTCAGTTACTGGAGGTTTGACTCCATACTCAACTGGCTTCAAGGCCAAGTGACACAGCAGAGCACATCAGTTCATGGCAGCAGCATGGTAACAATGGCAACAAAGAAAAAATTTGCATCTCTGTCTCCCTTATATTACACTCAGCCTCTCTGCTCCAGGCTGGGAGAAGTAAACCCATAATCCCAGCAGTACTAAGATTTATAATCCCAGTGGATCACTCATAATCCCAGTGGATTAGGAGTTAATCTCAGATTCTAAAAGTTGCTGCCCCATAACTGTATGAAGCTTTGGGGAGGGGAACAACTAGACATAAACCATAACATCTGAAGTCCAATAGCCAATGCAGTCCTTCTTCCCAGTAGAAACTCCTCCCATGCTTAGTCTTTATTGGCAGGATTTCTATCAAGCTTATGGTCTTGTCTTAGACAGAACAGCCTAAGGTGTTGCAGCTATACTTATTCAGCCAGCGTCTCGGAACCTTTCCAATCTTTTGCTACAAGCAATTCCCAAAGGCTCTTGAACCACATGGTCAAGCAATAACCCCACTCCTGATACCAAAACCTTACTTATTTTTCTTGTTGCTGAGACAAAATGAATGACACCCAAAGTTATAGGAGGAAGGTTTTAATTAGTTCACAGTTTGTATAAGTTTCAATCTATAATTGGCTGGTCCAAGACTGGGTGGCATGACAGGTTTATGGTGGCAGAAGGCAGCCAAAGCAATAAAAGAAAAAAGAGGAGAAGCAAACCTCTCCTCCTCCCTTGTATTGTAGGCAGGTTACCCACACTAGGGCTCGTGTAGCACTCACAACCTCCCCTCCATCCCAGCACTAGATGATGAGCCAGTCACAAACTCTAGATTCATCTACTTCAAAAAAGCCTATATACCATCAGTGCATCAGGCTTTGGGGGGACATCCAGGCACAAATCATAAGAGATGCAATGGAAAAACACTGACATATTTTAGATGTGGAAAGGTATGTAGAGACATGCTCCATATGTGTTGGTAGATCTTAATTCTCATCTGAGATTACTAAAGGAAGTTCAATGTGCTAATTAAGTTTCTATTACTGTAAGAAAATTTCTAAGATAATAAATTTGCCTTTTGGCTTACAGTTCTGGAGTGTTCCATTCATGACTTGCTGGCTTTTGTGTTTTAGGCTGTGGCAACCTGGTATATTATGGTAGGGAGAGGTATTAGAGGAATACCGCTGCCTTGTGGCTGGGAAGCAAAGAGAAAATAAAGAGGGTCTCACAGTCCCTTTCAAAGGCATGCCCCTAATGCTATAAAAGGCTTCAAATAGGCCCTACCTCTTAAAGGTTCTAGCACTGCCCAACAGACAATCCTGGGGACAAAGCCTTTAACACATAAACCTATGTGGGGGTGCTATAGCAGGCACTAAATTCCCAGTACTGGCTGGACCTAGAAACAAGGTACCAGGACAAGAGGAAGTCCCAGACAAGAAGGAGTGCATGAGTTTAGCACTTGGCAAAGATAAGGAATAATTTTGGCATAGATTTATTTCTACTTAAAAACCTCAGGTTTCAGAAACTGAACTTTCATATTCTGGAAAACAAACAAAATTATCGAGTATTCTCAGTTTTGGGGTGGCATATCAGAAACAGGAGCTTAAAATGATAACCATTCCTATTCTTTCAAGTGAGGCTTAATGGCTATGGTACATTTCAACAAACTGAGCACTGAATTTTTTTTGTAACTATATTCTCATTGTTATAAGAAAACTTTTTAAAATTTTTAAAAAGAAATCGCACACAAGAGGAGTTGGGTGCAACTGATGCATGACAGAAAGGGAATACATTCTATTTAACTATGGAACTGATTTATGCCTTGATCATCTTGATTAATTAGAACCCTCTTGATGTTTCCCCTTCTGGGATCTGCTTGCCTCCCTGGCATGCTTTTGAAGCTGTTCTTCCCTTTCCATGGGCCAGCTGTTGATTTAGTGCTGCCAGCGTACCTCTTTTCTCACTTCTCAGGGTCATCGCACATCTTCACGCTCCTGAGGAGCAACTGCTGCCCATGCATCCTAACCCATTCTTGCCTCTCCAGCCTCTCCAGCCTCTCCATCTCCTCCTCACCGCCTGGGCCAGCTCTGTGGGAAGAGATTCCAACCGTGGACATCCTTGCTCTAAACTAAGCAATCATCCTTAACATTCCCAATAACATTCCCAATGACAGTCCAGTGACAGCCTCAGCTGGGAGCCATTCCTCTCAGGAGCAAAGCTGAGAAGTGCACTCCTGTTGCTTGAATAGCATGGTACTCTTGGCCTGGGACGCTCCCCACCAGTTCATTGTGTGGTCGGCGTGAGGGGAGAACGTGTGGCAAGTGACCTTCTGGTTTTCCTCATACGAGCTGCTTCCGAAATTGCATTCATTCCTTATCCTTATGAGCTTTATTCCTTATCAATCATAGCAACTTTTTCAGAAAAAAAGGAATTTAAAATAATAAGACTGTGGTTCAATCCCCACCTATAATACAAGGTATCTAAACATGAGAGAAGCTTCTTGACTTTTCTGGATTTTTCTCTTCATCCATAAGGATCGTCTACTGATACCTACCAGGTATGTCTACTATGAAAATTCAATCATATTTTTTTAAATAATAGTATTGTTTTTTTTGTTGTTTTTTGTTTTTTGCGGGACCGGCGTTCGAACTCATGACCTTGCGCTTGCCAGGCAGGCACTTGTGCCTCACAGCTGTCTCCCCAGCCCCATCAAATTGTATTTTATGCATGCTTTACAAACTATAGAATACTAGGATGATGGTAAGGGCATTATTTATGGCAATGGTTAACCCCTGAACTTGTTGATTTTCATCAATAGGACAGCTCTGCTCCAAGTCATCTTTATGTGATTTCTTTGGATATGATCTCTTTAGATCTTGTATATATGTCTCTGTTCACCTCAAATACTTTTAAAACTCATATTTTATAAGCAATAGCAGAAATCAACCATGTAATTACCCCAAGTTTTCTGCATATATACCCAAATGTCTTCTTCCCTTGTTACATTTGTCCTTTTCTCATGCCGGTTCTTCCTTCCCATTGGACACTTTCGCTTTCACAGTACCTATTTATCTTTCAGATTTTCATTACTCTTTCGGTTTCTTACACTAGCAAGATAAGACGATATTTGCCCATGTGGATCTGCTTTACCATTGTGAATTCCTATTACTTTGTTTAGCGAACTCTTGTATCATTTCTCATTTTTTCTTTAAGTTTCTATTTTGCATCTTTTCCTGTGTTTAGGGCAACATGTGCAGGGTGTTCAGGGTGTCACTACATAGATCAGACTCATAGAGATGCTCCTGTTTACAGCCTCCCAAGTGCTGGGTTTACGGGCTCATGCCACCACGCCCAGTCTCAATCCCGTCTCTGCGCACCCCGGGGCAGGGCCAGCAGGGCAAGACCTGGGATGCTGTGCTCCACCCAAGCAGGCGCTTCAGTCTGCTGAGCTGTCAGGCTGGCCCTCCTGTTTTGTATACTTTAAAAATAGGTAATAAAATAATTCATATTTTTTCCTCGAGCACTTCATCTAGATATTCTGATGAAGTTGTATATATATACCAGTGAAAGGAAAGCGATAGCTGTGTTGTGCTTTGTGAAGCACTCATGTAAAAATTATAAAATTACATATAGGATGGATGATAAATTCATAAATATTAATTACTTTGTGGGAGAAAATATACCATGGTACTCTGTGTGAAGGCTCAAAGGCCCTTGTCTCTCTCCTACTTCTTCTATAATCTAGGCCAGTGTTTCCAAAGATGTTTGTTATGGTTTATGTCTACTTGTCCCCGCAAAGCCTCATATAGTCGTGGGGCTGGGACTTCTATAAATTGAGACTTGATCCATGATCCACTGGGACTATGTGATTTAGTACTGATCTAGAGTTTGAGACTTGATCTGTGATCCATGAGATTATGTGTTTTAAGTACTTCTGGGATTATGGGTGTAACCTAAGGCAGATAGGCTGAGGCAGAGAGCCTGAATGTAATAAAAAGAGAGACAGAGAGACAGACTAGCGCTGTTGCCCTGCTGCCCTGATTGGTTGGCTGCCTCTGTTGTCATATTTTTGCTATTTTGCCACTATGAACTGGATGTTCTCTGCCATGTTTCACTCAGCCTTGGGCCACCCGAATATGGACTGAAACCTCCAGTAACTGTGAGCTAATGAACCTTTCCTTCCTTCATTTTGAGCGTCGGATATTTGTCCCAGCAATGAGTAAAAAGTAATTAAGACAGAATTTGGTACCAGAGAAGTGGTGTCGTTGCTGTGACTAACCTGACCATGTGGATTATAAGCTTTGGGAATGGCTTATGGGAAGAGATAGGAAAGGTTCAGAGACGTCGGCTACAAGCAAAGTACTGAAAGGGCTTTGGCTGTTTTCTTCAGGAGATTCTGGTCAGAGCTCAGACCAGAAGACTGGCTTGAAGCGTGGGTATGAAGAATGGCTTGTGAGCAGAGATTGGAAAGGGTTAGAGAGGTCCTCTACTTGTGAAGAGGTGGAAAAGCGTCGGCTGTTCAGTAGGGAAGAGTCTGATCAGAACTCAGACCAGAAGACTGACAGAAGGCCTGCCGGTAAAGACCAGGCTGAGGAGGTTTCTGCTGGGAAAAAGGACAGCATTGATAACTGGATTCCAGATGGTTTGTACTATGGATTGGCTGAAAGTCTGTTGGAATTTTTCTCGTGCCCAGAGAGTTTGTGTAAGACTGAGATTAAGCATGGTGGATTGATTAATCTTTCAAGAGATATTTCAAAGCCTCAAACTATTGGGGTGGCGGCATGGTTGTCACTGGTCATTTTTAGCCAGATTTATGTTGAAAATCAAGAGGAAAGAGCCAAGAGGGATGATTTGAAATGTGAGTTTGGTCAGGAAGGAAACATCAGGAAAGCTTGGGATTGGAAAGATGGTGCTAAAAGGATCTCCAGTGCTGGCAAGGAACCAAAGAATCAGAAGGATGGCCTGAGGGCATCACAATAGGCGGCACTTCTCCAGCCTTTGCAGCCTCAGAATTGCAAAGGAGAGAGGCTTTGCCTTGAGAAGAAAGCTGCAGAGACCTAAGTACCCGAATGGTGGCAGCGGCCCAACTGGGCTCCAAAATGGCGCCGGCATGGAGAATATGTTTTTCGGAATCAGGGTCAGAGTGCTCAGCGATCTAGGCCCTCTATCCCTACAGTCATGAGAGAAGGAAGCCTGGCTACTGCTCCAGCTGGCAATAGACCTTGGTATTATCCACATAGGCCTGTGCAGAATGTGGAAATTCTGAGGTTAAGAAAGCTTCCACCTCGATTTCTGAAGAAGGCCTGGGAGAGCAGGCAGTGTTCTTCTGAGAGGGCAGTGTGTGAAGCAGAGCATGAGAAGCCTACTCAGTGGAAACCCCAGAAGTTTGGAAAAGCCAGGAACGTGGATCGTGCAAAGAGGGAGCAAAACCAGCCTAAGAGAAAAGCCATGGGAATTACCACCAAGAGTGCCTTAGGGACGGAACTGCATGGAGCTCACAACTCAGTGCAGACGGCTTTGGATGTTCCAGTTGGAACTATGGGATTTAACGTTTACCCTGCTGGATTTCGGATATGTGCTGGTCGCAGTGTTTTTTATTACACTGTTGTTTACAACTTTTGGCATCATAATGTTTATCTGATGCCTTTGAATGTTGGATATGTTTAACTTTTCTTTTGTACAGGAGCTCACAGATGAGAGTTTGCCTTGGATCTTGGAGGAGTTTGGGATTTGTACTTTTAAGCAATGTTGAAACTGTTGGGACTTTGGCAATTCTTCCAGATGGACTAAAATATCTTTTGTACAAAGGGATATGTATGAGACTTTGGGGGTCCAGGGGCAGAATGTTATGGTTTATGTCTAGTTGATCCCCCAAAGCCTCATACAGTCATGGGGTTGGGAAATTCTATAGATTGAGACTTTACTCATGAGTCACTGGGATTATGTGATTTAGTACTGATCTAGAGTTTGAGACTTGATCCATGTTCCCTGGGATTATGTGTTTTAACTACTGCTGAGACTATGCGTGTGGCCTGAGGCTGATAGGTTAAGGCAGAGAGCCTGATGTAATTTAAAGACAGAGAGACAGACCAGAGCTGTTGCTCTCTGATTCCCTGGTTGGTCGGTTGCCTGTGTTGCGATTGTTGCTGTTCTGCCTCTATGAACTGCTGCTCTCTGCCCTGTTCCACTCAGCCTTGGGCTCGCTAAATATGGACTGAAACCTCCAGTAACTGTGAGCTAAAAAAACCTTTCCTTCCTTCATTTTGAGTGTCCGGTATTTGTTCTAGCAAAGAGAGAGGAGTAACTAAGACAGTGTTTTAAAGCAAATGGTGTTTGAAATCAAAGTGTAGGAAATCCTGGGTTAAACAAAGTTAAATAAACTTTCCTACCATATGGTTAACATACCCTGGTAATATTTATGCGTTGTTTTTCAAATTTACTAGACCAAGAAGATTTCTAAGTGAAGCAGCTGGTGACTAATATTTTATGGTATACATCTTGAGAAAGCCTACCTGTAGCGAATTCTGGGAACTGGGGTTGTCATAGTCAGTCCCAAGGTTTTGGGGGCATTAAATGAAGTAATGTGTGAAATTGTGGGCAAGATCTTCTGGGCATGGAAGACTTCAGTGGCTCTCCAAGGATGCGGGGCAGGGATGCTCAGGAACACGGTGTCCCCTCAAATGGGAAGTGTAGTTCTTGGCCTGCTAGAAGCAGGCTTCTCTCTGCCTCTCCACAGCAGGGTTCACCAACTCTTATGACCCAGAAGTCCAGCAACACTTTCTTGTTAGTCCCTCGAGTCATACTGAGGTTGCTAAGCTAACCAAGAGAACTTGAAAGAAAACCAGCATGGAATCCAAGAAAGAGCATAGATGGAACTTATGTGTGTCCTTAGCCATACAAGTTACGTTAATACGAATTTTTTTAATGAAACCAAAAACCAATAGAAGGTCCACTGTCTAACTGTCATGGTTTCTCATATATAAGAATATTTTTTAAATTGGGAATTATTCTCTTTAGAGTTTTGGGTTCAATCAGTCATTCTTTCTCTTCTTTCTTTCTTTCTTTTTTTCTTTCTCTCTTTCTTGGATTTTTCAAACAAGGTCTCACTATGCAGTTCAGGCTGACCTTGAGCTCACTTTTTGTAAACCAGGGTGGTCTCAAACTCACACCGATCCTCCTGCCTCAGCCTCCCAAGAGCTGGGACTATAGGCATGCGCCACCATAGCTTGCATTCAATCATTCTTGATCATATTTTTTTAACTTTTTATTTATTTATTTATTTATTTATTTATTTATTTATTTATGCTATGGCTGGCTCAGCCTGCCCTGGGGGTGGGGCTGGCACAGCATGTGGCGCCAGGGATCAAACTGTGGTCTCTGTGGTTGCCTAAGCTTTCCTAAGCAGGCGCTGTAGACTGCTGAGCTATCTTGCTGGCCCTTAATCTTCATAAATGGTGTTTATCTTTTCTGCAATTTCTGAGCTAAAGAACCCCTATAGTCAGGTCATAAGTAGATATCTGGTACAAGTGAATCTGGTTGGATTTCTTCAAGTCGCATTCTTATGTCCACAGGGGCAGGAACAGGTTAGGGGAGCTCCTGGAACCATGTTTCCCTGTTTTTTCCACATTCACTGATCCCAATCTATCTCTGGGGAGTCTGCTCACCAAAGGGCCTGAGATAAAGGCACGTAAGGCAGAAGAACATCACGTCCATGAGCTAATACTTCACTGATACAAGTATTTGTATTTCGGATCTAGGAGGAAAGGTAGAAGGAAAATCTTATCCCAACCAGCTGACGTACGCATTTTAATCTCTTAAAGTCATAGCAGTCATATTTTGGTCCAAAAGAGAGACCAGGGTAGGATGTCCAGGCAGCATGATGCTCGTGGCTAGCAGCCCTGTGCCAGGCTCCTAGGGGGAACTCTGGAAGGGTGGGTCCTTCCTGCATCCCCCACACTCTCACAGGTAAGTGACACTTTTGTCAATAAGTGGCCTGAGAACTGCAGATCACATTTAAGTTTCATCTGTGCATCAGGGATCTATTTTACTGTAGAAGTCAACACTCTCCTGCCATGTCTCCAGGGGGAAGCCTGGGCCAGATCTGTCAGTGATCGGCTGGCTCCTGGGGAATGTGCCAGTTGGACTGCAATTCAGATTCCCATTGAAGGTTGCTCCGGAAACACACTCTGCTCTTCTTGACTCTCTACTCCCAGATGTTAAATACAAGATGTCTGAGCTGAGATGGCGCTAAAGAATCTATGCACTGCTGCTGCAGGAATAAACAGCCCGATTTCCCATTCTGCACTGAGGTCTTTCCTCTGTTGGCAAGCTATCTTGATTGCACTAAAAATGGATTCAAATTTTTCACCCACTGTAATTCTGCTTTGGAAAAGGGCTCTTAAAAATGGATGAAGACAGGTGCTGCCAACTATCACCTAAAAGTTCAATACCACAGGAAAAAAACTGTTTTCACTTTCCTGGATGGGAGGACAAGGAGAGAGAGAGAGAGAGAGAGAGAGAGAGAGAGAGAGAGAGAGAGAGAGAGAGAGGAGCAATGAAATGAATGACTGCAATAAACAGTACCTTGACAAATGGCAGACCTTTCCCATATGCTTGATCTTCATAGGATTCAATGACAAGCACAGAGACGGTTAATGAGATTGCAAAAGTGCAGATGCCTGGGAAAATAAGAGAAGGTGCCCAGGGATGTATCTCAGTCATACATTTTCCTTTCCTGGTCCTAATGCTCTTTGCTACCTTAGTGTTAGCTTTATTTTTAGGAAAAATGTAAAATACTCTTTCTGTGCAAATGGCTCTGAAGTCTTTTTGTCTAGTGTTGAAGTGTCTTTCCTTGGTTTCCTCAGAGCGTGGATATTATGTCCCCAACACTGGAGATTCAAGTGGCCCAGAGTATGCTGCCAGAAATTTCCTAATTTAGGACGGAAAGTGAAGCATGGCTTTAATGCAAGATAAAAGATAGCACAGACAGGAAAGAAGGATTGTATTGCAAAGGGAGGAAGAAGCTAGCTCAGCCTCACACTTCCTTTCTTCACCCACACTCTCAGCCTACACAGTGCTTAAGAATGGGGCTTTGGCTGGGCATGGTGGCTCACACCTGTAATCTCAGCACTTGGGAGGCTGAGGTAGGAGGATTTGTGCGAGTTCAAGACCGGCCTGGGCTACAAAAGTGAGCTCAAGGCCAGCCTGAACTGCATAGCGAGACTCTGTCTCAAAAAGACAAAAAAAAAAAAAGAATGGGGCTTCGAACCCCACTGGCCCGTTAAGCTTTAGACTCGGTGAGTGCTTCCACTTAGATGAGATATTTACTCTCTTTAAGCCTCAGTTTCTGTTATGTAAAATAAGGATAGTAATGATGATATAATGTCGTCTCTTAATGTCGCAGGCTGAATAGAGGAGTAGCTATTGAGCACCTAGCCGGAAGATGACAGTAAGTGCTAAATAAGGTGAATTACGACTCCTGAAGGATACTCTCCTTCCCCTGACCTGCCCTCCCGAGTTGCATCACTCGCTGCTCTGCTTATGGGGTTCAGAGCTCAGGGCTTCCCTTCTTCCTTCTCTTTTGCCCTCTGCACCCAGCCACCAAGCTGCATTGTGCGTGGGTGTTGCTTTTGCTACACGCCATCATGCATGTCCCCTGTGGCCCTGGAATTGTGGCTGTTGTGTAACATTAGCTATACTATTTACTTCCCTAAATTAGCAGTTAAATGAGATGGATATTAATTTTTTTATGTCCTCTCTTCAAAAGGAAGTTGCCTTAGTTCAGGTTGTTGTATCAAAGTACAGTGCCATTGGTCATACTGTGTATAGGCTAGGGCAGTGGCCCCATAAGGTTAGAATAGAGTGGCAGTGTCTGTCCTCTGATATTTTTACTGTGTCACTTCTGTATTTAAATACATTTTGATATATACATATTTACTGCTGTGTTACCGTTGCCTATAATGCCCAGCATAGTGACATGCTGTTTAGGTTTGCAGCCTGGAAATAATAGACTGTGCCACCACATAGCCTGTGTATGCAGTTGGTTCAACTCCATTGAAGTGAGCACAATGACAGTGTCTCCTTATAACACTCTTCCAGCTGGTCTGTAACTCACCATGATCATTCTGTGTTCGTGTTTTTTAAATTTTTTTTCCATTTAATATTTGGTACAGGACCTCACTAGGCAGCTTGGATTCGGAGTGATCCTCCTGTTTTCTGCTCCCTTAGCACTGGGATTACAGGTGTGCGTAACCACGCCCAGACTTGATTGCTGGCTCAGTGCACCTGAGGGGCAGGGCCTGCATAGCCTCAGGGACTGGGTTATGAACCCTGGTCCCTGAATTTACCAAAGCAGATGCTTAGTCCACCAGGCTGTCTATCTTGCTGCCCTTCAGATTTTATATTTGCCATTAAGCAAGGCGTGAGCAGTCTATATTGGACATCTTATAAATAATGGAAGTTTGTTTCTCACAGTTCCAGAGCCTGGGAGTCAGAGATAAGGCCATGAAGGTGGTCAGGGCTCTTGTTCAGTGTATAGCATGTTGAGGTCTTTTGTAATCCCCACATAGCAGACAGTTGAGGAAGAAGCAGCTCTGTGGTTTCTTCTTCTAAGGACTCTACTCTAACTCACAAGGGCTCCACTCTCACGACCTGATTACTCCCAAAAGTCATAACCTCCAAATAACATCACATTCAGGGTTAGGCTTTTATCTTCATTGTCCCATTATCTTTGCTTATATGGCAAGCTGCTCTGTTGCTCCCAGCTTGACTTGTCAAAATCCTTTCCAAGAATTAGGTAGATTCATGGCTGCCCCAAGAGACACATGGAATAGACCATATTGTTCAAAAGTACAGGCACCCAAGCTTAACTTTCTCAGCTCAAATCCTAGTCTACCCTTTGCAGTCTGTGTGAGCCTACAAAGCAACCTCTCCTTAACTTTAAACTACTGATAATGTTTTGAATACTACCCTGAAGATCATTATAAACATTCAAAAAATAAAGTACATAAAATTCTAAGGAAAATTCTTTGTACAAAGTAAGCGTCTGATATGAGCGTGTGTTGGAGTAAAAGAAAGACCTGTCATCTATGATTTTTGTACCACCACTGGCTATGCACACTAACTTGGACATAGTAGACATTTAAAATAGGTTATTGGAGTAATCGCATTAACAGTATTCTGAATAAATTCAGAGAATTATACAATTGACATTGCATCTTAGAATATCAGTAGAGCTCATGAACAAAACTCAAACTGCATGGGAAATACTTCAAAGAATCAATAACTGGGACCTCCTCTTACTGAGAAGTTTCTGCACATCAAAAGAAATCACCCAGGGACACCCACTTTGGACACCCCCTCCTGTCCTTCTTTCGGATAGGAGCTTTCTTTCCCCTAATAAATATGTTCTGCTCATTAAAAAAAAAAAAAAAAAAAAAAAAAAAAGAAGTCACCCACAGAACAAAAAGTCAACCAACCAATTTGGAAAATAGCTTAACTAATAATCACTCAGACAAAGATAAAGAACTAAAAACATCTGGGTCCCAAAACTTAAAGACCCAATCCAAAAATGGGAGTCTGGGATAAATATGCACTTCTCAGAGGAAGAAATGCAAGAGGCACATAAATACCTAAAAAAGCTCCACATCACTGGCCATTCAAGAAATACAAATTACAACATTGAGATACCATCTCAGCCCAGAAAGAATGGCTGTCATAAAGAAATCATCTAATAACAAATGCTGGAGAGGCTGTGGGGGAAACAGGAGTCCCTCTCCACTGCCGGTGGGAATGTAAACTGGTACAGCCACTATGGAAATCAGTGTGGAGACTCCTCCAAAAACTAGTATTGGAACCTTATTCAATCTAGCTATTTCTCTTCTGTGTATTTCCCCAAGAGAGCTGAAAACATCAGACCATAGCCATATATGTGCCCCATGTTTATAGCAGTACACTTTGTCATAGCCAAATCTTGGAAGCAACCAACATGCCCATCATATGAATAATGGTTGAAAGAGATGTGATATTTTTTATAAAATGCAGTGTTACTCATCTATAAAGAAAGAGAAACTAGAAGCCTTCATAGATAAGTGGACGTAACTTGAGGCCATACTCATAAGTGAAATAAACCAGACCCACATGTGTAAATATTGTATTGTCTCCCTAGTGTAAAAACCTGAAAGAAGAAATAAAACCCAAAAGGTATAATAGATATAGGGAAACTGGAAAAAATGGAACTTAAAGATTAAATGACAAAGAGGAGAGAAAGGAGAAAAGACAGGCAAAGAGATAGCATTCCCATCAGTTTCTGCAGATAGCACTTAGCGGGTAGCACCTTCCCCTTGACTAACTCTGTACACTGATATCTGCATCGAAGCAACCACATTGAGGACAGCAACGTGTGATACAAAAGCGATGCTTGAGTGCCCATCACCTTGGACTTCTAGCTGTGCACCACATCCAACGTCACATCACTTACTATGATACTCTCTTTAAAATAAATTTTAAGGCCCAGCCAAATAGCTCAGTGGATTAAAGCACCCACAATCAGGTGCAAGAGCCAGGGGTCTGACCCCCAGCCTGTCGTGCTGGCCCCACCCCAGGGGCCCGCTGAGACAGCCATCGAGACTGGTCATGGTGCTGCACGCCTGTAATCCCAGCTCTTGGGAGGCTGTAAACAGGTGGATCACTATGAGTTCAGTCTAACAGTGAGACCCTGTACACCCTGTAGACCCTTCCCTAAAATACAAAAAAGTAATAATAATGTTAATCATAACAATAATCATCATCATCATAAAATAAAGTGTGAAAAAAGGTAAGAGAAGAAAAAAAAGACACTAATAAAAATTTAAAGTTTCTTGAAAGCAAGTGGTAATAAGCAACCATATATTGAATCTTATATAACTCTCTCAGTTAATCTGAGCAACAGATTTGATGATGAAAATAAATAATATATCAACCATTCTTAATCAGCTACTCTTGTTTTGAAAATCTGTAACATATGTATTGTTGGATGTTGTCCTGTTTTCATCTTTGTTTCTGATTTTTGTTCTTGCTTTTGTTTTTAGTCTTCAAAATGAAATAAAATAAAATTAAAAAACTCAATAGAAAAACATTATGTCTAATAAATAAAGACATTTAAAATAATACTGTGTCTGAGATGTGTTTATTCCTTTCATTTGCCCATTTTTTTTGACTGGTTGTTTCATTTTCAACTGCCTAATTTTTAAAAAATGTTCATTTGTTTATTTATGTGGTACAAGGTCTTGCTACATAGCTTAGACTTATGGTAGTCCTTCTTTGTCAGCCTGCCCGGCACTGGGATTATAGGCACACGCCACCACGCCTGGACTCTGTGGCAGTTCACCATGCCCCAGGGCAGGGACAGCGCATGCATCATGTGGTACCAGGGATCGAATCCCGGTCCTGCCCTTGCCTATACTTAGTCCACTGAGCTATCTTGCTGGTCCTGTAAGTTTTTTTTTTTTTTTTTTTTTTTTTCTGGTTGTTCCTTTTCCCATGTAGAAGGTTTTTGACTTGATATAATCCCATCTGTTGCTTCTTTTTCTCTAATTTTAAAGAATACAAACTAGTGATTTTCAAAAAGCAGCATTAGAAATGATACAAAATTTCACTGGACAAAGTCACAGGAATTCAATAATGGTTGCCGTCTTGCATGGTGTTATCTTCAAATTAGTTGCTCAGGTTACCAGATCTAAATGTGCGAGATTGGTTTAAAGAAAAAGCAAAACAGTAATAAAAAAGCTGTACAAAATTCAAAAGAAAGAATAAAAAAATTAAGCATTAACTACTTCTTTCAAAAGACAGCAGAAATGGGCAGTACAAATGTCTAAACTATTAAATATATCTTTTTCCCTTCTTTCATTTGTCCTTTTCCTCATCCTAGTTTTTCTTTCCCATGGAACAAATTCTTTCCCTTTCACAGAGTCTGTTGTACCTTTCAGATTTTAATTACTCTTTCAGGTTCTCACACTAGCAAGATAATAGAACATTTGCATGCGTGGATCTGATTTATTTCACTTACCAATTTAGTCTCTAGTTGCAACCATTTATCTACAAAAGCTTCGAGTTTATCTTTTTATAGCTGAATAATACTCCATTGTGTAAAAATACTGTATCTTTTTTATCCATTTCTTACTTGATGGGCATTTGGGTTGTTTCTAAGATTTAGCTATGGTCAATTGCACTGCTATAAACATGGATACATGTAGATTGCTGTGACATGAAGATTTCAGTTTTTTTTTTTTTTTTAAATATCCAGAAGGGAAATAGCTGGCATGAATGGGACCTCTAATCCTAGCTTTTTCAGGAATCTCAATATAATACCAATTTTCATAGTGGTTGTAGCAGCCTGAACTCATACCTCACAGCCTGTCCGGCATTTGATATTTATTTACTCCTTGATGATAGCGATTCTTTCTGGTGTAAGAGAGTATTTCAGCACTGTTCTGATTTACATCTCTTGAATGACCAATGATGTTGAACATTTTTTTTTCATATATTTATTTGCCATTTGTATCTCTTCATTTATGAAGTGTATATTCACCTAAAAGGCCCATTTTTGGACTGAACCTTTGAATTTTGGAGGCCTTATTTAAAAAAAAAATCTTTACATGTTTGAAATAGGAGTCCTTTGTCTGAAGGACAGTCTCCTATACTTCTTTTTCCCTATTTATTATGTAATTGAAGTTCTGTTCAGAAGGCTCACATTTGCGTGTATGGCCTCAAATGTTTTACCCATTTCATGTCTAGTAGGTTCTTATTTCTGTTTTATTGTTCAGGCCTTGGACTCCTTTTGATTTTAGTTTAGTGTATGGTGAGAGAAATAGGTCAGTTTCAACCCTTCTGCGTACAGTTGCCAAGTGACCAGAGCACATTTGTTGAATAGGCCTCAGTCCTCCTATGCATATTTTTTGATTCCTTTGTTGAAGATAAAATAGCTGAATGTGTCTGGGGATGTGTCTGCATCCTCTGTTTTGTTCCATTGACTTATAGGTCTGTTTTTGTTATCATACCATGGTGTTTTTTAAATCACTATTTGGAGTATAACTTGAAGCCGGGTTAAAGTGACATCTCCAGCCTTAATCTTGTTGTTCAGGACCACTCTTTGCTATTTGGAGTCCCTTCTGGTTCCATATGAATTTTAGGATTGTTCTCTCTAGTTCTATGAGGAGTGGTGTTTGCATCTTGATAGGGATTGAATTAAATCTATACATGACTTTGGGGAATATGTTCATATTGACTGTACCAGTTCTGCCTATGCAGGAGCAGGGGACATCTTTCCCTTTTCTGCAGAAGTACCATGTGCCACTGGGGTGCCTCTTTCCATTTTTGATGTCCTCATTATTCTCTTGTTTTAGAGTCCTGTAGATTTCACAGGAGAGGGATTCAATTTTGTTGGTTAGGTCTATTCTTAGACGTTTAATTTTCCTTGATGCTATAGAATGGCATTTTTTCTTCTTCTTTTTCTTTTTTTTTGGACACTGAGATCGTTATTGATATACATGAATGATACTGACTTTTGTGTGTTGATTCTTGTATTCTGCCGCACTGCTGAAATCAGTCATCAATTCTAAGAGTTTTTGGTTGGATTCTTTGAGTGGTCTATGTTGAGTGTCATGTTATCTGCAAAAACAATGATCATATGATGTCTTCCTTTCCGGTATGTATCTTTTTTTCTCCTGTCTGATTGCTTTGTCTAATGTTTTGCACACTATGTTTAATAGAATGAGTGATAGTGGCCAAACTTGTCTTATTCCTGATTTGAATTTTTTAGAAATTTGGTATAGGGTCTCACTGCACAATCCAGACAGGTAGTGATCCTCCTGTCTCAGCCTCCCAAGCACTGGGATTACAGACATGTGCCACCATGCCTGATTTTGGTGGCCACAAGGTACACCCAGGTTCCAGAACTGGCATGGCATGTGGTACTGGGCAACAAACCCATGTTTTCGCACTTGTGAGGCAGGCATTTAGATTGCTGAGCTATTTCCCTACCTCTCATTTCTGATTTTAGAACAAATGATTTTAATCTTTCCTCATTCGATATGATATTCAGCACTGGTTTGTCATAAACTTTTTTAAATCAGATTCAAGTAAGGTCCATCTACACCTATTTTATTTAGAGTTTTTGTCATGAAATGTTGTTAGATTTTGTCAAAATGTTTTTCTGCATCCCTAGATAGATTCTATTATGTGGTTTTCACCATTGCTTCTATTTATGTCACATATTACATTTATTGATTTGTGTATGCTGATCCATTCTTGCAACATTGGGATGAATCATACTTCATGATGAGTATGATCCTTCTGATGATCTGCTCTATTGTATTTACCAATATATTCTTAAAGATGTTCACATCTGTGTGCATTAAAGACATTGCCTTATTGCTTTTTTTTTTTTTTTTTTTTTAGTTTGTGTCTTTGTTTTTGGGATTACAGGGATGGAGGCTTCCAGAAATGAGTTTGGAAGGAACTCTTTTCCTTTCAACTTTATTGAAGAATTTGAAGAATATTTGTGATATAACAACTTTACATATTATAGCAAATGCAGCATTGAGACTACCAGGCCCTGGGATTTTTAGCTGGAAATTTTCTTTTATTACTGCTTCAGTTTTATTGCTGTTGGTTGGATTGTTCAAAATATTTTAAATCTTCTTGGTTTAGTTTTGACCATTTGTTTTGCAAGAAAACTATTCATTTCTTCAAGATTTTCCAATGTGTCCGAGTATAATTTTTCTAGTACTTTGTTCTGGCTTTGGTGGTATTCATTATGATTTTGCCTTTTTCATTTTCAGTGATGTTGACATGAACCTTTTCTCATGTACTTTTGGTAAGTTGGCTACAGGTCTACCTATTTTATTTATTCTTTCAAAGAACCAGATCTTTGATCTATTGATTATATTGTTGTGTTAGTTTCAATTTCATTAATTGTCACTCTGTTTGTCTTAGTTACTTTTCTCTCATTGCTGGGACAAATACTCGACACCCAAAATGAAGGAAGGAAAGGTTTATTTAGCTCACAGTCACTGAAGATGTCAATTCATACTAGACTGGATTCAAGGCAGAGAGACACATGGCAGAGAGCAGCAGTTCATGGTGGCAGAACAGCAACACAATGGTGGCAGAGGCAGCCAACCAATCAGGGCAGCAGAGCAATAGCAGCAGTCTGTGTCTCTGTCTCTATATTATATTCAGGCTCTCCACCTCAGACTACCTGCCTTAGGCTACACCCTTAATCCCAAAAGTACTTAAAACACACAATCCCAGGGATTATGGATCAAGTCTCTAGATCAGTGCTAAATCACATAATCCCAGTGACTCATGTGTCAAGTCTCAATCTATAGAAGACCCTGCTCCATGACCCTGCCTCACTGCCCTGCGAGGCTTTGGGGGGACAACTAAACCTAAACCATAATACTGCCTTTATGACTTTTTAAATTAATTTCTCATTGGGCTTTATTGCTTCTTCTTCTTCTTCTTCTTCTTCTTCTTCTTCTTCTTCTTCTTCTTCTTCTTCTTCTTCTTTTTTTTTTTTGAGTACTGTGAGGTTTCTTGTTAGGCTTATTTTAGCATGCTCTGTTTTTCTAATGTGAACATGACTGCAACAAGCTTCCCTCTCCAGACAGCTTTTGTGTCGCATATGTGCTGGTGTGTTGCCGTGATATTGTCATTTGCTTTTAGAAACTGTTCAATTCTTTTCCTTGATTTCTTTGCAGAACTATTGAGTTTTCAGAGGTGCTTTATTAATTTTTCAGTTGGCCCCTAAATTTTCCGTGATTGCTTTTTGGCTTTATCATACAGTGTTCTGATAGTAAACAGGGGGTGATGTGGATACTCTTATGCTTACTTATGCAGGTTTATGGCATAGTACGCAGTGTGTTTTAGAGATCTGTGTGCTGCACTGTGCTTGGTAAGCCCTGCTTACTTGTACACTGAGCTCTTTCCTTCTAGTTGCTAAGTTTTCTATTATGCTTTCTGTAATCAGACTCATGCCATATGTACTACCTTCTAGTTTAATTCTACATCTAATTAACTTTACGTTGGTCTTCTTAGTGGCATGTTGGATGACATTTTTCTTATTCTCAGATTTTAAGACTTCTCTGAATAATTCATCACAGTTTCTCATTTTGTCCTAGATCTCAGAAACCCTGAATTCACATTGGTCATTTCTGTAGTTTGTGAGTTCTATACAATTTTTTTTCACAATTTATGAAATCTGGTATTTTTCTCTGAAACTTTTCTTAAATTCTGTATCTTTGGTAAAGTTATCATTCTTGTATGAATAATTTTTTTCAGTTCTTCTAATTGTTATTCATTTTGCCCAAAGGCATATTGGTCATTTCATGTGATAATCCCATTAACTTTTGGGTCATGTCTTCTTCGAACTCTTGAGGATTTTAAAAAGCATCTTTAATCAATTTGCAGAGTTCCACCACCTGATATTTGCTTTCCTTCCCACCATTGCCCTGTGCGCCTGCCTTGGGGATTTCTTTTCTTTCTTTCTTTCTTTCTTTCTTTCTTTCTTTCTTTCTTTCTTTCTTTCTTTCCTTCTTTCTTTCTCTCTGTCTCTGGCTGAGGGTTGGGATCAAGTAGGTGAGAAGATCTTATAATTTATCTTTTTAGTAAGACACTACCTTCCAACGATGCATTTGCAGCTTTATTTGTCCAGAGATAGTACTTACCTATTCATTTCTTTAAGGTAAGTTGTTTAGACTCTGTTCCTGTGTTTTGAGGACAAAGTCACTTCTGGCTATAACAGAACTCACAGATCTGATGGCATGTTGCTTACGTGTGACGGACATTGCATTTCCTCTTTCACTTTTTATCAGTAAAAACATTGCAGTCCATTTTCAGTTGTTCTTAGCAGTTATTCCGTAATGTGGAAGGAGAAATGAAAAGAGATGGAGGGATGGTGACAGAGGAGTGTAAATCAGTAGGACCAACAGGAGAAGTAGCAATAGGTGGAAAACATTAGGCACAGCCAGATTCTTTCTGTTGGAGGTCTTCAAGTTAAAGAGTATTGAGGAGTTTAAGAAAACATTTTGAGGAGCAACCGTGCAATATAAGAGGACAGAAGTATACCTTGGGATGGAGGAAAGGTATGAGGTTGTGAGAACCCATTGATGCGTGTGTATCTGTGAAGTGGAAAAGAAGGAAGACAGGCAGGGGTAGGGTAAGGAGGAGCGGAAGGACTATCATAGAGAAGACAGGCAATTAAGACAAGAGATGGTAGGAGTGACTGGGAGAGAGCAGAATATGGCAAACTAAAAACTTGGCAGGAAGAATTTTGAAAGTAGGAGGAACAAATAAAAACTAAGAAAATAATATACTATTGAAGCTTGACTTGAAAATATTAGGTAGAGGGTAGAGAACATGGAGGGAAAATAAACATCAACTACATCAAAACAGAACGATCCCTCAAAAACAACAGTAAGCTTCAAAAATAAAAGTAATATCTGGTGGGAACTCAGATCAAATACTCCAACAAGAGAATGTACATGTGATTCCCCTGTGACTGCTAAGACAACAAGCCTAAGTGCTCATGCGATTTCCTTCTTGCCCTCACTGTAGTCTGATGGCCGACAGCCACACTGAATTCACCTCGTTGTCCTTTGCACTTGAAATCTAAAGAAATCAGGCTCAGCGGTTCTTCGCTCACAAACAGAACCTGCCCATGGTGGTGAGGGCCGTGGGTAGCTTCACTCGAAGGTGGAGGTCTGCAGAGTCAGAGGTGTGCTCACAGGCCAGGGGAGGCCCAGACCCTTGGGTCATTGGTGTGTACGCCAAAGATTGTAAGCAGTGGGCTGGGGCTTACAGCGACAATATGGGTAGCAATAATATTTCAGTTGTATATTGTCAGCACCCTGACCACACAGGGGAATGGGGAATACTAGAGCTCTGATTCATAAAATGAACCATAAGGAAGAAAATTCACAAGAGAGAAAAGAAGACAAACAGCACCAGATGGGAAGGCAGTGGTGTCTAGAACTCCTTTGGAGGATAAAACTCTACCATTTAAAGACAACTCACTGCAATGAGTTGTCTCCTTCTTCAAAACATGCAACTTACTGAAAAACACAATCATGGGCCAGAATGGAAAGGGCACCCCTACATCTCCCTGACAATTTATTTCTAAGTTCCATAACTAGGAATTAGAAGCAGGTTGGCACACCAACCTGGCCAACCTGGTCACAAATCGTGATGCTGCCCAACCATGAGGATTAGAGAATGAGAAGGGAAGCTCGGGGCTCTCACAACAAAAACGTTGCCCACTTGAAGATTTCAACTCATGCTAGTAAAGACTTATTTGCAACTCTCAGGACTGGACATTACAGGGCTTGGGCACTGCTGTTTCCCTAATGTGGAATTCATCAGGTTTGGCTAACAGGAAGAGCCGGTGACAACTTCCTTCCAATGCAATGTGGCTAGACTTCTTAGGAACTAAAGACCAGGTTCCAGTTCACGTCCCATTTTTGTAGCCAAAAACCTCAGAGGGCGCTCAGTTAAATTTGAATTCCAGAATTATAATGAATAATTTTTCAGTGCAAGTGTCTCCCATCTGATACTTAGGACCTGTAGTTTACCTGGTATTCTTGGTTCCATCCTATGAAGGTAGATGGTGGAGCTTTGCCTAGGATCTTAAGTGAGAATTATACATGGGAAATGTATGTCATTTCCATATATTCCCTGAGGCCTGCCATCACAGGCCAGAGGCTTATATAACTTAGGTTTTGAACCACCTTAGAGATCTTCAACCTTGCTTTTCTGAGTTTCACAAAGATTAAATAACTTGCCCCGGGCAACAGGGCTGTTTATTTCAGGATCTACTTTCCCACCTATGAGTCATCCTGAATAATGTAACTTCCCTTCACACTACTAAATTTGATGTGGAAGCTGTTCTTATAAGCAGCCCCAAAGTAATCAGGGGGAGGAGAGATGGCAGGCAAAACAAAATAAAGGAAGTAATACAAACGGACACTAATGAGGGGCATAGACGACCTTATTTACTTCAAACATGACTTAAGGTTGTCACACTAGTTGAAGTGTGTAAACGTCTGCTGAACGGAAGTGATTGGGATCTTTAAATAATTTTTGACTATTTAAAAACTGTTATATTAAGTAAGTTAATCCAAACATGTCATTGACTTAGTGTATAAAAGTAGCATAAGATATTTATAATTAGAAAAATGGTCTGGGTTAGATTGCTGGTACCACATGCCGTGCTGGCCTTTCCCTCCAGCACTGGTTCCCTGAGCTGGCCACCAAGTCCCAACATGGTGGCACACACCTGGAATTCCAGAACTAAGGAGGCTGAAAACAGGAGGATTGCTATGAGTCCAAGCTGAGTAGGAAGACCCTGCACAAAATACAAAAATTTAAAAAAAGAAAAATGCAGCTGAATTTTAAATCTATCAAATCTGACCTGTGCAAACTAAGTACTGCTCTCTTGTGAAGCATGAGAGAGAGAGACAAAGAGGAGAATATAGTTAAAAGTCTCACCCAATATTCCCAGGATGTAATTTACCAAAATAATTTTAATATATACAAATCAATTGAAGGTAAGGAAAATAACAGGAATTGCGTATTAAAGTTCCAACACGCCTGAGCCCTCCTCTGGCCAGTAAGTGGTGGCAAAACATTCAAAACTAAATTTGGAAAATAACAAAGATGCCAACTTCAAAGATATAGCTGGGACTTTAAAAACAAAAAGAATGCTGTTTTACTGGGTCAGATGAAAACTCAGGAACTTCAGGAACCTCATTTTCTTGTGTCACTTGTCTATTAGATATGTACATGAAGGTGAAAATATAATAATCTTAGACACTTCAAAACAACAAGTAAACCATTCTTCAGAGAGGAAGGAATACGTTCTGTCTAAGTGTCTTCCCAATATTTGCAGCTGAAAGGTGAATACCAGAAGCAATCCCAGGCCATTCCTCTTCCTAAATGTTTGTCATTTTTCTGTGCGATTTTGGCACTGTCCCCAAGGTTTGCTGTTACCCTAATTACACCAACTGGGGACACTTAATGCTGATGAATCTAACTGATAGAACCAAGCCAAAGCCAGAGCTCACCCTGTAGCCGAGCTGTTCCAGGAACCACTGGCTGACTACAGCCACTCCACAGGAGACCTCCAGCTCCTCTGGGTTCCTGCCTCAGATGTTTCTGGATGGGTCCAGTGTAGAATCCCTCCAGGCTGTCAGTGAGGAGTGCTCCTGCCAGCTCTCAATCTTATGACGATACCAGAATGGTAGCGACTGGGGGGTAAAGACCAGAAGGCCAATGAAAATGTTCCATAGCTCAGTCGAGAATAACAACATTCATCTCGGTGAGAGTCACACTGGGACGGGGCAAACCACAATGTTTTATGAGACTTTGTAACTCTGCATTTAAATGCATTAACATTATAGCAAAATTTTCTAAGGGTAATGGGGTCAGGCAAAGCAATTTCATTTTAAGAATCCATCCCCGAGGCTTCAAAGGGTTAAATTCAAGGAGTTACTGCATGGCTTCCTAATTGCCTTGAAAGATGGCTCTGCCATGAGAGTAAATTTAGAGCAAGCATATGAGAAAGACCCAGGGTCAAGGCTTTTAATAAGTGCTTTGTAGGAGAGACTCCTAGGAGAACCGGGAAAACCATCAAAACCTGTACGATTTCACAGAGAAATAAAAGGAGAAAATATGTCTAGCTCTTGACTCTACTGATGTTAAACAATACTAAAATGCATACCCCGCCGAAAAACAAACTTGAGGTCTCTTAGACCGAGAGCAAAGTTTAAGTCGAACCTATTTTTCTTTCAAAGACACTTTCTGGCAAGAATCACTTAAATCTTGAGCTTAGACAAAAAATAATGAGTGAAATACAAGATAGATAATAGCAACGAAGGAGATCTTTTTCAAATGGAAAGAGCAGCAGATGGAGAGGGTGGGAGGGGAGGAGGGGAAAGAGGGCAAAAGGAAATTGAAGGAAAAATGAAAGAGGAGGGGAAGGGTTGGAAGAGCTAAGGGGTGCAGGGGGAGCCGGTGGCCATTGGGGACAAGGCAGAGGGAGGAAGGGGCACTGGGCACGGAGGCCCAGCCCTCATGATAAGTATAACTGTCATGTACTTGAAATACGAACTAACAGAACCCAGGATGTGGGGGCGGGCGTCAGAGCCCTTGGAAGGCTAGACAGCTCTCCTTCTTGATAATCACCATTTTTTTTTCTTTTCACAATAAGAAAAAAACTTCAAAACCCAGCTATAAATTCCATTAAAATGTAATATCGAATATAGTCCTTCACATGAGAATGTTTCAGTTTCTCTCCATTTATTTATGCTGGCAGGGATACTAATTCTCATTCAAAAATTACAACACTGGTGGAAAACACTCCATTATCTACTAAATAATGCAATGGGGCATGAAAGAAAACAAGAGTGGATTTGAGCTTGGCTCTCTCTCGCTTGTCCAACTGAGCCAGAGGAAGGAGGAAGAAATCCCGCGGAATGCGATCGAGTATCTTGATCGAAGCCTCTTGCTGTCCACATTGCTATGCTGGATCCGTGTGTGTGAGGGTTCACAGATTCAGTGTGGCAGTAAGAAAATACGGGGAGCACGTGGGCTACAGTGAAAAGCCTCCGTTCAATCAACCGGAAGTATATAAACTAATTCCAAATCAAACAGAAACAAACACTTTTGCACACAAACGCATAACTTTGAAGGCCTTGCAAGTCAGAATCTGGTTTTTAAAAAGTAAGTTGGCCAAATGAAAATTACGAAAAACTCCAGATGAGCTTGTATGCTGTAGATTTCTCTCTCATTCCCTGAAACATAGCATAAAACCAAAGAAAGCGTCCAGAATTCCCAGTGAGGTTCATTATACCTGATTTCCTCTCAAAAGTTATCAAGCTTGAGTTAAGCCTTTCACCATTAACTTTGCACAGTCTATATGACTTCTTCGAAATACAAAATGCATTCTTTGTCACATTAAAGAAACTTCTAATGAGGTCTCTCCCGTTCCAAGCACTATGCATGGCTAAGTGCTAGGAGGTGTTTGTTTGTTTGGGGCAGAAATTGCAATACAGAGAAATCCTTCTGTGAATTTTAATAATTTTCTTCTTTTAATTACCAGTTTTCTTCTTTTGTCATCAGTTGGTATGTTGAATGACGCATTGTCAGGAATTTTGACACTTCAGACACCTCACCTCAGAGGTGAGGTAATCACTCATGTCCTGGATATACAGAGAAAGCTAAGGACCCTAAGGCCAAGCATTCTCCATCACTACCCAGGCCACCTCAAGCACCCACAGCACTATGATCTGATGAAAGTGTAAGACATAAAAGATAATCGTGAACAACCCAGACAGAGAAGCCCGCACCTCCACACACAGCACAAGCCATCCATGGGAAAGTAAGCCTTGCTGGCAACTTTTTGCCCATTTGTTGTATCCAAACCAAGCATGCCTTTATTGATGTGCATTGCTGGGAGGATTTCTCACTGGGAATGAATCACATCCTGCTTTGGTAACACGATAGGATGCTTGCAAGGCCACACGGCCCACTGCTAAGTTGGGCCAGATATTCATCACTTTTCCCTGGTATTTGCACTTTCCTTTGGTCTTTGGGAGAGTGGTGGCGTCTGTGTAAGAGCTGTGAGGATGAGTGCTCATGGTCACGTGGAGCTGAGGTCTTAAGGGAGAAGGGCAGTGACACCAGCACAATGACCTGGAGTGCAGTGCAAAGGGCAGAAGAGGCGGCTGAGGTGCGGGTGACAGGAGGGTTCTTCCTTCAACAAGAGAGAGTTCTCAGTCAAGTAAATAGAGGCAGAAGTTAAATATATATTTACACTTAAAAATGATCATCAGATTCCATTCAAGACAGTTTTGAGCTGATGCATTTGCTTCCCAAATCAGCCCTGAAATAACTGCACTGGAACAAGGGTGGCACCTGCTGTGTGCTCTCCAGATAGAGAGCAGCAAGGATCTGGTGGGGCCAGCGTGGACAAGCTGAGTCCCAAAGTGCTTCTGGGAGGTAGGTGGAGACGGCATCCAGAAAATCAGCTCATGCCTCCACTGTCAGGCATCTAAAGTAGGCTGGAGAAGGGGCTGCGACTTCCAGCCCTTGGGACTGCGGCTGTAGGGACCATCACTCACCTCCTGGATGTACGGAGAAAGCTAAGGGACCCTAAGGCCAGGCCATAACTCCCAGGAACTCTGATCACATAGCAACATGACTCACAAAGTTTGGAAGTTAATAAAGGTAGCATTTCAAAAAACCCCAAAGAAACAGAATGTAAAGCCCAGAACCAAAAAAAAAAAAAGAAGTGTCTAGAATGACAGGTGGTGGGGGGCAGCCGCTGGAGTTGGGGCTGCACAGCAGGCATGCCTGGGACTTGACTCTGGGTTTTCTACTCCTTGGTTGTGCATTTTGGCACTCTTACTGGTGCTTCTGCCCCTGCCTTCTCCTGGGTGAACGAAGAAGGTGGTGGCAACTCATGGGGTGGGATGGAAAGGTGTTTTTTCCATGGCCGGCTCAGCCTGCCTTGGGGGTGGGGCTGGCGCAGCATGTGGTGCTGGGAATTGAATCGCAGACTCTGTGGTTGCCTAAGCTTTCCTAAGCAGGTGCTTTAGACCGCTGAACCACCTCACAGGCCCCAAGGGATGGAAAAGTATTAATACGTGGAAAGACAATTAGCATTGCTCCTGAGATCCTGTTATTCAGTGGGTAATTAATCATTTCATTATTGTTGCATGGAAAGACAGCTTTCAAAGAAGGAAATAGTATGATTTATTTACTTAAAAAGAAGAAACAATTGACCAGATATTTGGGGATAAGTTTTTGATCCTTTCTTTATTCTCTCTCCTAAGGTAAATTGCACTCACACTGAGAAACATAACAAGTGGAGAACATGTAAGTTAATATTTAAATAACATTGGCATAGAGAGATACTTTACTGCTTTGAGACAGAGTCTCATTAGGTAATGCAGGTTCACCTTAGACTGACTATATAGCCCATGCTGGCCTCAGACTCATGGTAATCCTCTTGCCTCAGCCTTCCAAACGTTGGGATTATATACATGCACACCAACCTGATTATGAAAGGGTCTTTTAAGCATAATACCAAGGAAGGAAAAAGAGAATGGATGGATTGGTTTATATATATAAAAAAAAAAAAAAATGGAAAACATCCAAGCTCCAAGCAAAATGAAAAGAATAAAACAAAAATGAATCTACCCATGGCAAATTTAGAAAGTAAGTTTCAGAAACATATTACATTATTTGCATAAGATCAAAGCTAAGGTAATACACTCAAAGTATAAAGAGAATAGTAAATCTCTTATAAATAAATAGCAAAATTTTATATCTCAATAAATAAAAATATAACAACTCTGCCAGAAAAATAGACATAGGATGTCAAAATAAGTAACCTGTAAAGAAAATTTATAAGTAGAGAGAAATATAAAAGATTAATCTGGGCTGGGGAGATAGATTGGTGGTCTAAGTGCCTACCTGGCAAGCACAAGGACCTGAGTTTGGTACTTGGTACCACATGCCACGCTGGCCCTGGAGCCTAGGTTGCATCTGCCAGCCACCAAAGTTGGTTGTGGCACGCCTGTAATGCCAGTGCTGGGGAGACTGAGACAGGAGGAACACCATGAGTTTGACTTGCACAGCAAGACCCCGTACCAATTAAATGAATGAATAACTAAATGATTAAAGATCAGTTATTGAATAAACAAAAGAATACAACTTTTTTTTTTTTTTTTTTTGTCTTTTTTGAGACAGGGTCTCGGTATGCAGTTGAGGCTGGCCTTGAGCTCACTTTTGTAGCTCAGGCTGGTCTTGAACTTGCACCAATCCTCCTGCTTCAGCCTCCCGAGTGCTGGGATTACAGGCGTGAGCCACCACGCTCGGCTAACAATACAATTTTAAAATGAGTTAATTCTTTTTACTTTTCCATTTGGCAGTGATATTTTTTAATGACTAGAGAAGACACAGGGAAACAGGCTCTTCCCCAGGCAGCTGCCAGAAGCACATGTTGGCTCGCCCTCTCTGTAGGACAAGTTTTTAACACATATTGCACATGAGTAACTTTTTTTTTTTTTTTTTTTTTTTTTTTTTTTTTTTTTTTTTTTTTTTTTTTTTTTTTTTTTTTTTTTTGTCTTTTTGAGACAGGGTCTCACTGTGCAGTTCAGGCTGGCTTTGAGCTCACTTTTGTAGCCCAGGCTGGTCTTGAAATTGCAGCGATCCTCCTGCCTCAGCTTCTCAAGTGCTGTGATTACAGGCGTGAGCCACCATGCCCGGCACATGAGTAACTTTTGATTTAACTTTTATACTTCTAAAATTTCATTGTTAAAGTATTCTTGAATATTAAGAGAAATTAAATTTAAGTGTGGAGATTCATTGCAGCATCAAAAATAGTATCACTAAGAGTATCAAAAATAGGACCACTTTAATAACCATTAAGTTGAAAAAGGTTAGTATATTTTTGGGGACTTTGCAAAAGAACTGCTCAGGTCTCTAACCACAGTTGAGGGCGTGGTTACTACACTCTGAAATGCACTTCCTCCTGTGCAGATCTTGTTAAATACCGCTAGAGCCATCCCCCGCTTCTCTGCAGAGAATTCATTCCTCAATTCCCAGGGGGTGACTGAAATGACAGCAGCAAAGGCTATGCGTGTTATATTTTTTTCTACACAAACCATGTCCATCTTTCCTCTTAAAGTAAGTGCTTTAAGGCATTCTTCGGCATATCCAAACTGTCAGCATCCCCACTCTTACCTTTGGGGCTATTATTATTAAGGATCAACATTATCTTTTTTCTCTTAATAAATAAAGTTTAATTGGAGCACAGCTATGTTTTATTTATTAATATACTTGGTTTGGGGTTGTTTTTCTTCTATAATGACAGATCGCGTGGCCTACAAGCCTAAGTTATGCCTTATTGGTACAGATGTGAGAAAAATTTCAATCCATGAAGTTGTAAACAGGGCTTAAAAGATTCAAATGGGATCCCATTTTAATACTGAAGCATCAATTATAGATCAAAGTGAACTTTTAAAGCCCACTCAATACAGTCAGAACATTGCTAAGTTCTGTTAGTGTAAATGTGCAGCTGGTCATCATGTTTAAGCTACTAAGACTCATTGTTCCCTCTTTTCCCTCTGTGCTGTTCGCAACATGGTAGATTTCTGTTGCATTTGACAAGACACCACTGTGTTTTCTAAGACTCCGTAGGCATTACCATTGCTCCCTCAGGAAGAGTTCAGCAATTGTACATTTTCTAACATTTCCTACTTATTATTAATCATTATTAATTATGACTTTGCTGAAGTTCAGACCTAGGATTTAGTACATGAAAAACACCTACTTTATCCATGAGCTACATCTGCAGTCCATAATTTTTTTTTTAATGTATTTAGTACAGGGTCTACAGGGTCTCACTACACAGATCAGACTTGTAGTGATCTTCTTGTTTACAGCCTCCCAGGTGCTGGGGTTACAGGTGCCACCACAGCCAGCCTCAATCGCTGTCTCAGCGCATGCTGGGGCCGGGGCTGACACGGCATGCAGGGACTCGAACCCTGGCCACTGCGTGCAGTCCACAATTATTAAGGATTATTTGAACCCAAATACTGGGATGTTATGACAACTGATGCTGTAACCAGGGCACGAGTTGGGTGGCAGGGACAGGATGGACTAAGGGATGAGTCACATTCAAAAATAAGGTCAGGCACCACAAGATTTTATCATGCACAATTTAATACTTATGACTTATTTATCTCTGAGATTTTTTTCCCATTGAATATTCTTAGCCTGTGGCTTGCTACAGGCTCACAGTGTGGAGAGCAAAGCTGTGGACCACAGGGTGGTACTGTGCTTGAAATAGGCCCTCAAACAGTATGAAGGAGCATAGCATATAATGAGGTACAGAGATGACTCAGCTATAGAAAGGGAAGAGTGTGTGTGTGTACAAAACAAATTAAGGATAATATGCACAGTATGGTCTCATTATTAGGAAAGTATAAGTATATTCTTAGATACAATATTAATGTTATGTCTCAGCAGTGAAACTGAATTATTTTTATTGCACTCTTTTCACCTAGTCAAATTTAATTTTCCCCTAAGAAGGATACAGTATTTGTGAAGAGGAAAAAAACTAGCTATGATCATTTAAGAATATAATGGTATTCCTTTGCATTAGTTGACTTGGCTTCTATCTTACATTTTTCCTCATGGATTAATATGCAATTATTCTTTTGTATAGATGCATTTATTTTTTAAATTTCAGATGCACAAGGTGAGATATTATAAGGAGAAACAGTCATTAATTTCTGAACTGGAAATAATTTCATGTCTATAATGTTGATTCTCAAGACAGTCATTCTAAATAAACAAGAAATTGCAGTGTTAGGTTAGGTAGACAGTATTCTGAGTGAATTTTTTAACAATTATTTTAATATTGCAAGTTTCTTTCATACTAAAAAAGACAGCATCCTCCTTGAAGTCAGGAAGACATTCACGAATGTGGATTTTTTTTTTTTTTTTCTAGATGAGGAGATTTGAGCAGAAACTCGTACATCCTCCTGTCCTGTCCTGACCTCCAGTCTTTGGCCTCCTTCTGCAACCCGAGGTCAGCCTCTTCTTGACTGTGGCCTTGAGAGATTTCGCACTTGCTCAGGGCTTCTGAGCCCACGGCTGCCTCTTTCCTGTGGAGCTCATTGCAGCTCAGACTTTAAAAACCAATCTCCTACGAAAACACCAACCTGCTGTCTTCTTCCCACCTCGATCTTACTGAGGTGCTTCTCAGAGGCAATTTTCTCTGCTATTCCACTCTTAATGGCATGGAATAGACTTTCCACCTTCTTGTTTTGCTGTCTGTCAAAACCGTTTTCTAAAAATCTTTTTTTAGATCTTTACAGCCCTGACAGGTGTAAACAATGAATCTGAGTGGTGCCCCATTCCACTTCTCTCTTGAACCTTCTGAAGACAAATTCCTTCTAGCCTTGAATGCCTCGCTTACAGTCCTTGAAACAATTGTGGAAACTCAAGATTTCAAAAGCTCCAGAGAGCACATTTGCTTCTACAGTTAGCCCGGTCTCTGGCTTCCCTTACACCTCAGTGTTTAGTGGAGAGCAAGGTTTGTTCATTTGTTTTCTCATGAGTTAGGCCTTCTTAATCCACTCAGGTCCTGAAGAGGAGGCACAGCCCAGTCACTTCCCAGGACCCAGTGCTTCCCACACCCAAATCTTCCCCTCGTCTAACCCTACCAAGCATAACTTCCCACCTTCCCTAGCACCAGCCTGGGGACCATCATCTCTGAAGCACTCAATCCCATGATTTTGCGCACATCAGAATCATATAAGGCAGATTTTCACAAGGCAGATATGGTCTCAACATTAGCATCCTTTGCTCCGAATTCATATGTTGAAAGACTAACCTGCTTGTTGAGGTTGTCAGGTGTTAGGGCCTTTGGGGGAGATGCGTTAGGAAGGTGGAGCCTTCATCAACAGGATTAGTGCTCTGATGAAAGGCATTCCAGGTGGCTGCTTTGTGTCTTCCACATGTGAGGGCACAGCTAGTAGGCATTATCTGTGAACCAGAAGGGTGGCCCTCACCAGACACTAAATCCATCTGTGCTTAGATCTTGGACTCCCTAGCTTCTACACCCATGAGAAATAAATTTCTGTGCGTAAACCAACCAGTTTATGATCTACTCATGTGTTGCTTGATGACAAGTATACATCCTAAGAAACATATCACTAGGTCACTTTATTTTTGTGTATCAGACTGTAATTATACAAACATAAGAGAGCTGTGATGCCACTCAGGGGTATTTCGATGGAGCCACTGTCATGTCTCCAGTCTACTGCTGACCAGCACATCCATGAGTGCATTTTGCTGCAGCCTGAGCAGACTAACGCATCTACTCATGAAGGCTGTAAGTCAGCAGGAAAAGGAAATGCCAGACATGAAGTGTTCAGTGATTCTCATACTTCAGTGCACATCAAAATAACGTGGGGAGTTTTAGAAAGTGTACGTGTCCAGGCAAGACCCTAGACTTATGGTAGGTTTAATAAATGAGGGTGAGGCTCAGTCGCTCTCTTGCTCAGCATCTGCAGGGCAGCAGCAGGGTGATCTTGCATCCAGCATTGTTGTGTCCAATGTGTGGATCCAGAGAGGTGGCCCGTGACACAGCTTATTGATGTGCAGAGCATGGTGGTCTTGCAAAATAGATAACTAATAAGTATTAAGTAAGGTAATGTGTAGGTTGGGAAAGAAAGCCTTGATAAGGCTACTGTTTCTTAGAGCCAAAAAAAGATTAGGAGGTTAAAAACTGACCAAAGTTAGAAAAACCTTTTGTGGTAGGCCTGAATGATACCTCTGAAGATGTTTGGGTCCTAATGCCTAGAACTGGTGATCATATGATCATACATAGCTAAAGAACTTTCCAGATGGTGTTAGAAGTCTTAGAACAGGAAGATGATCCTTACACTATGGAGGTAGAACAAATGCCATCAGGTAAATCTTTGTATGTAGCAGAGTAGGGCAAGAAGATCAGAGTTACAGAGGGAGGGACAGAAGTAGTGGTCCTAGGAATTTAATCGCTGGAAGAAAGCCATGAGATCAGGAGTCCAGGCACCTTCTACAAGCTGGAAATAATAGCAAATGAATTTATACCCAGAGTCTCCAGAAGTCTCCCACCAACACTTTGATTTTAGTTTGGTGAGATGCATTACAGGTTTTTGCACTCCATAACTTTAAGATAATAGCTTTGTGTTACATAAGCCATGAAGTTGTGAATTTGTTACAGCAGTGATAAGAAACTAATACATCCTTCCAGGAATGATTCCTGGGAGCTAACTTCAGAAAGAGGATCACTAATTTACTACTGCTATCTCACATATAAGTACACATTTACCAACTTAAAACAAATTGATTCATTATCCCACAGTTCAGTAGGTTAGGTACTGAGGTAGGCTTGGCTATTGTAGATTCTTTGCTTAGGATATACAAGCTGAAATCAAGCTTCCGGCCAGACTGGGCCTTTACGTTGAGGCTCACGGAAGGAATCGCTTTCCAGTTCATTCCAAGTGTTGGCCACATTTGATTCCTTTGGGTTGTACAATGAAGGCTGTACCTGTACCAGCAGCCCTTCTCCTGCTAGTCTGAGCTAGGGACTATGGTTAACTCCGAGAAGCTGCCCACAACCTTTACTTTGGACTGCCTCCACCCCCAAGCCAGCAATGGTGGCTGTAATCCTTACTGAGCTTCCTGGTTCTGGCATCCTCCTCTGTGACCTCCTGGAGAAAGCTCTGCTTTAAATGGTTCATGTACTTCAGTAATGCCCACTGGAACATCTCGCATTGTCATTCGGGGCAACAATTCTGGATGATCGCTCACCGTTCATCTGGGGTTTTACTTACTCTCAAAGGGAAGCAGTAATACAAAAACAAAGGTCTTTGGGTTCATTCATAAATTTGCCTACCACAGAGAGCTTCAAAGAGGGCCTCAGTTTGCATGAAAAGAGTTGTTCTGCCAGCCCAGGTAAAGGGCGGCTCTAGACGCTAGCTAAGAGCTCCAACGCTCCCATGTCCTGGGTCGTTCTTTGTTACCGGTGACTATGGTTTAGGACTATTAGGAGTAGGGAATGAAAAGATGAAGTAAAAGTGAACAATAAAATTATTCACTGATAGCAATCATGAGGAGTTTCGCTTTTGTATGTTCTAGATTTTTAGATGATGTGATTTCATTAACATTTCCTCAGTCAGGCTTGCCGAAATCTCTGCAGGGCACAGCTGCGGCGTAAGTCACTGTTCTCTCGCTTTCCCCCCTGCTTGCTTTTCAGCCCTGTCCTGCTTCTGTCACCAGACACAAGGGCTACGGGTTTTGGCCCATTCCAAATGCAATCAGAGTTCCATTGTGAGATCAGATTTCCATGCAAAACGAAGTGGTACAAAGAAAACAGGAAGAGCCTAAGAAATCTTTCCTAAGTGAGTCTTTTATTTATTTTATTTAAACTGAATCTTATCGAACCAGTCTGATTCATTTTCAGTTTTTTTTTTCTCTCTAATTGTTGAACTTTAAAAATTCCACCCGTTTTCATTTAGCTTAGAAGTGCTCAGACAGCCCTCCATTTTCCAGCAGTTCTCCCCTAAGTGATTCTTATTCTATTTCTAATCTGTACGATTTTCAGTAGACAGAGATCACAGAACACTCTTCACCTCTCATTTTATCCTGCAGCTCTGCCGCCCGCCCCTAGCCTTTGCAAGAATTTAGTGCTATTTCTGTCATATCTGGTTCGTGCCAAAGAACGATTCTCCTGCCCTACCACGGAAGCTCTGGGGAGGATCTGCCGCGTGGTTCACCGAGCTCCACAGCTACTTCTCGATCCTGCGCTTCCCGCTATTTCCTGCTGTGTGCAGCATCTTACAAGTTCCGTGAGGTCACTCGATTTGGAATCCCTTGCTTCTTATGTTTTTCCTTCCCTGCCCCAGCATGATTTTGACTCCATCTTTACAGCAAGTTGACTCATGACTGAATCTTGAATATTCTCTCCCACCTTTTACTTTCACCTTTTCGGCTGTGACTTTGGGTGGCGATGGCATGTCTCATCGATAGATCTGCGCTACACAAGGAATGTACGGGTGAAATTTGTAAACATGTAAAAAAAAAAGCTACAGTGTACTTAGTTCCCACTTGGGGACACGTGATGCAAACCCAGTGGTGTCCCTGGACATCGTTCACCGGCCCTCTGAGGTAGTAACAAGACTGAGCTCTTCTGTTCTGCTTCATGCCCTTCGTTCCACGGAGCCCCTACAGCGACAAGAAAAATGGAAACCCGCTTACCACTCTATTACAAGTTGCGACTGGACCCCATTTCTCGGCAATGCAACATCTTGGAAAAGCGTAGAGACTCACCACTTTCCATGTCAGTTCTGACCATCCAACGTTTTACCCCTCAAAGGTAAAGAATGCAGAGGACAAGGTAGCAAAATCTCGTCAGTCGGCAAGCTCAGCCCGCTGAGCAGGCAGCTGCAGGAGACCGGAAGTGGGTCTTCCCACTTCCCCGGGCTTCATGATGCGTCTCCCTCGGCTCCCTGGACTATTATTCTTGGCCTCTTTCCATCCTTGACAGCTCCCAAGTCCTTTTCACTTTCCCGTGGGCCTTTGCGTTGTTCACACGGCTCTTCCCCAGGATGCTCATTTCCTCCCTTGCCCTTGGGGTCAGACTCCAGTATCAGTGCTCTGAGAGCACCTCCCTGCCCATTTGGGCAATAGCATTTCCGGGGCCCTCCTTCCCAGGAGTTTGCTTCCTGTTCATAAAGGAACTTAGGGACGAAATGCTTGCTGTATTCCTTCCTCTGTGAGAACACCAGGGAGACATCTTTAGATGCTTGCATCTCCAGCACCTAAAGCAGTACTTAGGTCATGGCAGGACCTCTCCAATTACTGCTTAACCAATGGCCAGTGGCCCTTGGCCCATGGCCTGTGGACCAGTAAGTACACATGGGTCAGTCTTGGAATCTTCTCAGGTTACTGCTGCTTTTTCTAGAGGAGCCGTGTGGAGGAAGGCAGGAAGTCTGTTGTGTGAGTTATTTAATGCTGTGTGGCAAATTAGCCCCCAACGTAACAGTTGAAAGTAACACACTTTTATTATCCCAATTTTTGTGGCTTGGATCTCAGAATGAGATTAGCTAGGTTGTTCTCACTCTGGATCTCTCCTAAAGCTGTACTTGAGTTGTTGACTAGAGCTGTAACCTTCCCGTAGAGCTGGAGGATTTGCTTCTAAGAGGGCTTGTTCACCGGGCCATTGGTGGGAGGCCTTAGTTCTTCCATAGACAGAGTGATGGATCCTACCAGGGCGATGGATCTTAACAACACTATATCTGGCTTCCTCCTGGGCCTATGACAGAAAGAGAGAGGCAGATACCACAAAGCATTCTGTGACCTAGTCTAGAAGGTGGCATTCCATTACACCTGCCATATTCTGCGACCACGTAGAATAACCCTTATAATAGAGGCAGCAGTTGCTCAGCATCCACCCTGCCTCTTCTCATTTCTACATTACTCAGATCATTTCTCCCCTTTTCTGATTGCAGAGCTGACTTGCTGGAATAGATTAGGTTGCAGGAGACCAGTGGAAGAGAAGTCCGGCGATGTAATTCTCGATGGTGGGGATGAAAGGTGGAGTGAGCCTGTCTGCAGGATGTGGGCAGGCAGAACAGAGCCCCTGGAGAAGGAACTGCAGAGGGCAGAGATGTGGGTAATTGCAGACGACTCACAAGAGGGTAGCAAACAGGTAGATGGAGCCCAGAGTTGGGGGCCTCAAAAAAATACCAAAGATTAATGCAGAAAAATAGTAAGACAGTGTCTGAGCTCGGATTTGGGGTGCCAAAATGAGGGAGAACTTTGTCAAGGATTTTTATTGTTTCTTTATTATTTCTCTGGTCTCAGCTATTGCACTACCCTCAAAAACAATTCCATTGCTCATTTCCATTTTCCCAGCCCCTGCCTCTTTATTGAGAAGCCTGAAGTCATTGTTCTTTCATTATTGGCTACCTTTTCATGGCTAAGATAAGCACTTTTTCTTTTTTCTTTTTTTTTTTTTTTGTTCACATGAAGCAGCAGCGAAATCTTCCTTCATATTCTTCACACACTGAGAAATGCTCAGCTGCTCCTCTGCTCTGGCCCTCACTCTTGGAAGTGCAAACTCAGCCAGGTGAGGCAGTGGATGCCTGTAATCCCAGCATGAGGAAGGCTGAGGTGGGAACTTGGCATGTTCAAGGCAGGTATTATGAGACCCCGTCTCAAAAATTCAGGATATAAAGAAAAGAGGAGGAGGAAAAGGAGGAGGAGTCCGAGTCCCAATCCCGTCAATTCTAGTTCTGTGTATCTTGTATGAAGTTTGGCTCATTTCTCAATATTTTGGTACTAATAGCATCTCCACTTTAGCCCCTAGAAGTGATGTCCAGCTCTTAATGTAGGACTTCTCTGTAACAACAACAAGCACACCCTGGCCACGCCCTCCTTCCAGAGTCCTCCCAGCCTGGCTTTCGTGGCTTCTTCCACCCTCTGTCCTTCTCTAGCTGCTCTTCTCAACGTCTTTCAAATGCTGCATCTGAAGTACGGCTCTGTTCACGCTGTCTGGCAGCCATCTCTGAAGACTCCTGTGGGCTCAGTTCATTGCCCAGGTCCATCTGTTGCACACCTGTAATTCTAGCCACTCAGGAGGCTGAGGCAGGAGGCCCCACAGTTTGAGGCCAGCCTGGGCAATGCAGAAAGACCCTGTCTCAAAACAAAAGAAAACTAGACGGGGTTGGGGATGCAGCTTAGTGACAGAGCAGTTGCCTAGCGTGCATGGGTCCCTGGATTCAGTCCCCAGTATACAATCAAAGAAAATGCGATGCGATACAATACAACATAATACAATAAAACACACTGTGCCTTACATATTTACAAAGCCCATTGCTTACCTGACTTTGCCAGCTCCTTCTCCAGGGCGCCCTCACTGTCCATAACGTGATACCTTCCTGCCCAAGCTGCTTTGCGTATGATTTGCCACCTCACTGACTGGCAGCGCCAGCGCACCCGGCATATACTACAAAGCGAGGCGGCACGACAGTGCCAGCCTTCCCTCTTCCTGCCTTTTTGTCAAAGCAAACCTGCTGGCTTGACGCTGATATTTGGTGGTCCCTCGCTTGCACCTGCATTGCCCCTCCCCAGTCCAGACTGCCATTAGTTCCTTCTTGATCAACGGCCTTCTAGAAGAAGTCAGTCCGCTTTCTGACTTCTTGTCTAAGTCTTTGGTTTAAGAAAAAAAAATTTTTTAGTAAATATTTGCAGCATATTATCATGTTAATACTATCCCTTAGTTGTTGCAAACTGAGCGATCTCTCTCCAAAGGAGTGGATGGTAAAGGCGAAATAAAAGAGACAAAATGGTATGATTTCAGGGCTCCAGGAGCACCAAAAACCCTCTCCTAGAATTGGACATTCTTTGGGGGTTAAGACAAAGAACGTCTCTGGGTAGCCCTTATTTAGTTATGAGAACAAGGTGGACAATACTGAAGACAAGCAGGCCTCTGCGCTGAAGGGTGGGGCTGAGGAAGGACCTTGGAACTCTGCTCAAGAGCTTCTCCAAGTGAGACATTATGTCCCTTTAGAAGAACTGTGTTATCTCCAGGAAGATGATCTCCACCCAGCAGTGAGGTGCCTGCAGCAATAGCCTTTATCAGTTAACTGAGAATGGAGCCAGGTGTCCTAGTGTGGCCTTGTTTGTCCTTTGAGGCCTTGTGGCTACCACGCCAGGCCTTAGTGGGACCGGTGAGTCTCAGAGATTCACTTACTACAAATCCACTGCCCTTCTCCAGACAAGGGGCCTCGGCCTTGGACAAACTGACAGGCGAACAGGAAAGCCAGTGGACTAATAGAAACCTGCTGAGAGCAGCCTCGCAGAGGTCCCCATGAGGACAGCGAACACGTGCAGGACACAGCTTAACTCTTTTTTTCCTTCTCCCCCACCCCTTTCAGCTCTTGGTCCTCTTCCCATTTGGAAAATATCTATATGCATGTTTCCTAGTATCTTTTATTTTTCTCTTTAAATTATTTATTCTTTGAGTTTCTCATCTTACACAAACCACGCAGCATTTAAGCTTCTGTGTCTGATTTCTCTCACCATTATTCCCCCAACATGCATTCATTTTCTTACAAATGACTCAAATACAGCCTTCCTGGTGGCAGAGTTGTACTCTATTGTATAGAAATACACCTTTTCCTTTTTCCATCGGTACGTATTCTCAGTACATAGTAACTACATTCACTGTGGGGAGTTTATATGTGCACACAACACTTCTTAATTCTTTCTTTCTCGAACCCATTCCTTTCCCCTCCTTTTCTGTCCCTTCCCTCTATCTCTGTATTTTTTAATAGTAGCTTTAGGTTGACAGGAAAATCGAGAGGAAGGTACAGAGTCCTCATCAGCTCCCTGCTCCAACGTGTGGACATCTTCCCTCTTGGTCAGCTTTCCCCTTAAGAAAGGCACATTTGTGATCATAGCTGATGACCCTACATTGACGTAGTAATCATTCAGGCCGACAGCGCACACTGGGATTCGTTCTTGGTGTTGCCCACTGTGTGGATATGAACCGGAGTCTAATGGTAAGTGTCCACCTTGACTCTGTAGCACCACACAGTTGCACAGCCCTGAAGATCCTCAGCGCTCTATTTATCCTTCCCTCCCCCAGGCTGTGGCAGCCACAGATCTTTTCGTTGTTTCTATAGTTTTACCTTTCCCAGAATGTTTCATAGTGATGTCTGGGCTCCCCATTTTTTTTTTTTAAACCACTGCTTTGACTGTGTTGTTGTGGATGAAATCCCTTTGGTGGGTCCCATTGTCCTTAATCTTGTGTCACCTTGGGTATAACACAGCAATTCTGAGCCGTCTTCATGGAGGACACTTTTCCATTTTGCCTCACTGATCCATGATCCTCCTTGAAAGGCTGTCTTGGGCTGACACCTTGTAGGTGACTCCTGTGGTCACCCCATCTGTGCTGACATCCAGGAACCCTCACCCAAACCACTTTGAACCAAGCATGGATCCTGGACATTGCCCTTCCGCTTGGCTCCCCCAGGACTCTGAGCTCCTTAAGGACAAAGACCGACCTTGTGTCGCTTCACCCTCATCACCCCGCTGCTTTCTTGGCATGCCAGAGCCTTGCCTGGCACTTTTGCCGATTAATAGAATAAGCTGCCTGAGGAGATTCTCCATTTGCTACTGTAGCAGCAAAATGGAGAATGTACCTCACTGTATCCCAGGGGAATCACCCAGAGCAAGTGTTTTCAGGGGCTCCCTCTCAGGTCGGCCCCAAGGATTGCACAGGACAGTGTCACTTTTCAGGCACTCATGACAGTTTTGAGGATGGAGCTCCCTACCTAGGCAGGCAGCAGGCTCCAGCAGCGTCTGCCGGGAGCAGCATCATGTGGAAGGGCCACACGTGGGAAGCAGGAGGGCTGAGGAAAACCTCCCTCCGTCTGGAATTGAAGACATTTGACACAACCTCTTGTGATAAAAAGCAGGGTCAAGTGATTAAATCTTGGACTGCGGTAGAAATTGCGTTAAATTTATGCAACATGTCCTCAAGGGAAGCGTGTACTCATCCTTTTTCTGATTTTCTGATGGACAGAATTTTTGCCTATGTTGACTGGAACTGGAGCAGCCATCTTGGGTAATGAGTCCACTATGAATTCAGGACACTCAGCGAAAAGCAAAAGACCCTCAGAAAAATGAGGGTGAGTGATACCAGACATGGCTCCGCACTAGCTTTGGACCACGCATTTCAGACTTTTTACGACAGAAGCTTATTTCTGTTTTATTTAAGGTATATCTCACTAATAATCCCTTTAGTCAGACCAAAAGTTAGCTGCGGTCAGCAGCAAAGAATGGATTGTTCAGGAAGTCCGTGATGGGGAGAAAACAGGGAGAAGACAGGCTCGGTCGGGACCTTGGGATTCCGAGTCCATCTGCGTGACAGGGACAACCCTGTGCAGAGGGATGAGGAAATGCTGGGCGCACCTTCCAGTTTGACTTGGGGCTCACTTAGGTACACTGAAAAATCAACTCAAGGCTGCCATTGACATGACTTCAGTTCATGGGATTGCCAGAGCCTTGGCGTCAGGACTTGTCCCACGCAAGAAGCTGTGGCCAACTCTGTGACAGCCTGGGCGCATGAGCTAATGGTGGCAGTCACTGGGTGAAGATGACTATTGATGAAGCAACTGAAGTCCCGTGAAGAAACCGGGTCCTTCATGTGGTGGCCGCGCAGTGTGACCCCACTTGGTCTGACACCAAGCCCCTTCCACCCAGCTTCCCGACCCCCTCTAAAAGCTAATGGGGGAATGAGAGGAAGAGGCAGAGAAACAGCGACTTCTTCCTGCACAAATGCAGAGACGTGGCCACTTGACTTCTTCAATGTCTTCTCTCTTCTTCTTCCATTTTTTTAAATTTGGTCATTCTTGGAGATTTTTAGTACTTTCCAATCTGCTTGCTTAGGGAATTAAAAAATTTATTTATGTATTTGGTATGGGGGGTCTCACTACACAGCTTGGATTTGTAGTGACCATCCTGTCTCAGCCTCTCCAGTACTGAGATTACAGGCATGTGCCGCCATGCCAAGTTTCATTGGCTGGCACAGCATGCCCGAGGTTGCTGGGCATGCACAGCATCCAGTGCCAGGGATCAAAGCCTGGTCTTTGCTCTTGCCAGGCACGCTGAGCTATTTCCCCAGCCCAACTTTGGGAAGTTTTTAAAGCACACATTCCATGTCCCAAGCTTGGGAGATTTCTAATTTTGGTAGCTTTTGGTGACTGTGAACTGCACCCCAAGCTGAAAAGAGATAAGAACCAGTGTGAAAACTGTCCCAGAAATTTCATTGTCAGTGTGTGCAAATCCTTTCTGATCAGAATGAAACAAAAATACTACCTTCCCTGTGTAAAACCAGTGAGGCAGATTGAGGGAAACACCATCCGCTCTTTAGTGACTATGAACTTCTGATTATCTCAGCAGACCAAGAAACCACATGAAAACCAAGCATTGCTTAAAATGCTCCCCAGGTTTGCTTTAAAAGTTCATTTTTCTTGGATCACAGGGAAGTGGTTCTTCTGACTTAGGAAAACACAAGAGGAGATGAAATTCACCAAGCGCTCCATTCATTTCTGCTTTCATTTAAACAGGTGCCTGGAACTCTCCCTCAGTTCCACAAATACCCAATGATGATGCCTGAGCCCTGACCCAACCTTGTGCTTTAAGGCACGCTATCTTCCTTCCCTCCCACCTTCACTGCCTCTGCCCTCCCTGAAATCCAAATACGTTGCTGTTCCCATGAACCAAGAGAGCGGTCACCTGCAAAACGAGATGATTCTTGGATGTGCGTGGAGGCTCTGGTAGCCCCAGAATTCCCTAGAGGGTGCCCCACTTCCTGAGCTCCCCCCGTCTTATAGGATTTATTGTCCATCTTAAGTGGGACCCTTAAGTTATAGAACTCAATACTTCCCTTAAGAGGAATCAATAATTGGTAGCATAGGGCTGGCCAGATAGCTCAGCCGAATAACGCACCTAGTCAGAGCGCAGCAGCTGAGGTTTGATGCGGCCCTGCCGCTGAGGTGTGCTGAGACAGCAACGGAGACTCGACATGGCGGCATGGGCCTGTAATCCTGGCACTTGGAAGGCTGAAAATAGGAGGATCACTAACAGTCCCATCTGTGTAGTGAGACCCTGTAGACCTTGTACTACTACTACTACTACTACTACTACTACTAATAATAATAATAATAATAATAATAATAAGAAGAAGAAGAAGAAGAAGAAGAAGAAGAAGAAGAAGAAGAAGAAGAAGAAGAAGAAGAAGAAGAAGAATTGGTGAAATAGCTAAAAGAAAGGAAGGCTAGTATTTTTTAAATCAGGCGACCAGTAACCTAAGATGAAACTCCAGACTGGAATAAAAAGACAGCTTTCCAGTGCAACCCTGAATCTAGTCCATTAAATATTTTTTGAATAAAAGAGTTATTCAAGCAAAGTGGCTGCCATCCCGTATTGCATAAGCACACAAACAGACAAAGATGACCAGCTACTCTCTGATGATTTCCCTTCAGAGAGGCATGGACTGATTCCTGCTGCTGTGAGATGTGTCAGTGTTACTCTACTTGCTTTCAAGATAGACACAGTGCTTTGAGGGTAGTAGAATCTTTGGTCTGGGATCACAAAATGTTAGCATCTGAAGGGAATTTTTGGAATCTGTTCTTTGTTCAATCACAGAACTGTTTTGCCTTCTCCAAGAACCACTGGCAGCTCACAGGAGAAAGGAAGCTAATGGTGGATGTGTGTGAGGGTCAGAGACAGAATTTCAACTTAAAAGAGTGAGGGTGAGCAGATCAGGGTCCTTCTCCAGAACCTTCTTGTGCTCTTGGGTGAACAGCACAGTTGAACTAATTACTCATGGCTAAGAACCCTATTAGTTTTCCCAAGAAGAGTTACTCAGAGCTCCACTTTTGGGAAATGTCCTCAGATCCCAGGGCACCAGTTGTCTTCCACAACTCTTCTTTGTTCATGATACAAATCACAAGATGAAATCTAGACTTGCAGAATGGGGCAATGTATTGGTGACATGCTGAACAAGACCAGCTGAACATGCTCAGAAGACCCACCCTGCTGTCAGAAAGACAACTGCAGGAACCACAAGTCCACACCCTCGGTTGAGTAAGACCTCTACGTGAATAATAGGTGAATGCCCTTTCAGTTCTTGCCCCACTGGCCTTTCCAATCCCCATCTGTGCCCAGCCTTTTCTTCACTTGGTTTTTGTTCCTTAGACCTCATCTGACAGCTCACAGTCTGTCTGGCAACTCACTTCGCTCCGTGATTCACTTGGGCTGCCAATGTGTACTTACTCTGAAGATTACTAAGGAAAGGGCTGGTCCTTCCTGACCAGACTTTTCTTTTTAATCCCAATAAATCACAAAGTACTATGTTTTCCTTCATACCCGCACTTAGATCCAGCCCATGTATTCTATTTTTTTTTATTTAATTTAATTTATTTTATTTTTTCTTGTTTCAGAACCTTTGTTTGTTTATTCACTCATTTTTGTGGCCGGCTCAGCCCGCCCTGAGGGCAGGGCTGGCACAGCATGTGGTGCCGGGGATCGAACCGCGGTCCCTGAAGCCACCCTAGCTTTCCCATGCAGGCGCTTTAGACCACTGAGCCATCCAGCCAGGCCCCCAAGCCCATGTATTCTACAATAAAGCTGTTACTTTAGAAGTATGTGGAATGTGAGCTCCAAGCACCAATCCTACAAAGTTGCAGTTTCACTTCTTGTCTATACGTTCAACCTCTTGTGTTGTTCTTGGAACATCTTGGTGTGGAACAGACAAAAGCATAAGTTCTGAAAGAAGGCTGTAGGAGGTTATCATCAGGTCAGGCTTCAGCCTGCAGAGAGAGAGCTTGCCCTGGGACAGGAGCGTGACAGTGCTGTTGTGAACGCACATCAGGCCACAAGACTTTTCTTCATGCACCACCTTCTACCAGATGACCTAGTAGCTGACCCTTGTCCCTTGTCAACATCTGCCCTGCTCAGATCATGTATGTGTGCAGCTCTGCTCCTCTTTCTACAGTAATGAGGCATGAACAGGAACCCTCAAGCTCTTCTAGATGCCTATTAACACGGCACCTCCCCTTCTCTTTCTGGTTGTCGTAGCCTCTCCGCCGCTATGTACTGGACAAACCTCCCCATCAGTCACCATGGAGCAGTTAGCAGCAGCTTATGTCTCCTTTGCCCTTCTGGCTGTCACCCACATGTGCCACTGTGCAGTTTACCTCCTCCTACTCAAAAACAAAACCTTCCTCCGGAGCTCAAGGTTAACCATCATAAAAATTCCCTCTCTTTACCTCTTCTCAATCCTGGACTCACCTCGGGGCCAGTACCTTGCCTGAATTTGTCTCCAGTGGGGGCTGTTCTGTGGTCCATGAGCCTCACGGGTCGTGCTCTTTACTGTCGCTCTTCTAAACTGATGCTATTCTCTTTCCCCACGGTTGTGATGTTGCTTCCATCAGATTAACCACCCTGTAGTGCTTCATATCGCAGCCCTGTAGAGATCCAGTGTTGCTCACTGCTATCCCGAAAACACTCAGCTGCTAGATCAGCGTCATCACCTTCTCTAGCGGCGCACTGATCACGACCCTTGTGAATTTCACTGCTCACTTAGAGGGTCTTTCTAATGCCCAGTATGTGCAGCCTTTGATCTCCTTTGCTCAATGTCTGCGTTCGTATCCTACAAGGCATTCCTACGCCTCATGTGCACATGGCAGGTCTTTTTTTTTTTTTTTTAACCAGGGTCACTCGCTGCAGCCTCTCAACCATGTCAGAGAAGCTCTTGGAGGACACATTGTCCTGGGTCTTGGGCTCATTCCCTCCCGCCCCTCTGCTTCAGCAGTTCTTCGGTTCTGTTGGGACTGCAAAGTCCTATTACTGCTAGGACAAACCAGTGGATTAAAACAGCACAAATATGTTATTTTACACTTCCAGAGGACCGGAATCTAAAATTAGTTTCACTCTGCCAAAGTCGAGTCAGGAGCAGAACTGCTTCCTCCCAGAGGCTCTGAAGGAAAACTCCATTTCCTTTCATTTTCCACTTGCAGTGATCTTTTGTATTCCATAGCTTGTAGCTCCTGCTTCCAACTTGGAAGTATATTGCTTTGTCATTGTCTGTTCTCTTTGCTGCCTCTGACCTTCCTCGAGCCCTTATAAAGATAATTATGATTGTATTAGGACGTCCCCAATAGCACAGCATAATCCCCTTACACTAGGATGTTAAAGAACATCTGCAAAGCCCTTTTTGCTATAGGAGGTAATATCCACAGGGATTATTGAACAACAACTTGGGAGGGTACTGTACAGCCAATAATGGTGACCTATAGCACAACAGCCTTATCACACGTTGTTTAGCTGCGCAACTCCTCCTAGCCTCCTTACACAAGCATTGGGACCAATCCCCGCTGTATACACTACATTCCCTTGGGCCCACACTCTACCCTCTCTGTTGTGTTTATCTGAAAACTTGCAACTTGATTCAGTGTGACTCTTTTTTGTGTGTGTGTCTTTTTGAGACAGGGTTTCAGTATGCAGTTCAGACTGGCCTTGAGCTCACTTTTTTAGCCCAGGCTGATCTCAAACTCACACTGATCCTCCTGCCTCAGCCTCCCAAGTGCAAGGATTACAGGCATGCGCCACCACGTACAGCTTCAGTGTGACTCTTTTAATTGTGAAATCCTGGGCTGGAAAACTGGATGAGCTGGAGAAAACCAGATCCCTGACAATGGCCTTATTTTAAGTTCTTTACCACTAACTCCCTAGAATGCAGTCAAGTACATACTAACCCTCAGTCTTGCCCTTATCTGTGCTGGATGATTATTCCTCTCTAACCCCTCTCATTCTGGGCTGATGTCTTTGCTGTTTTTACTGAGAGATGGAAGCAGGAAAGATGCTCTCACTAGACAGTGACCAAGTGACCTGTCTGCGCACAGCAATGCCACTCTTCCTTCTTCCTCCAAGACTGTGAGAACGTGATTTCTCTTATGCAGAAGACTGGGTCTGTCCCTCTTCCAGCTCCCCAGGCTGCATCCCCTCTCTGCAGGACCTAGCGTGAGGAATTGTGCCTCCCTCTACATGCTGCTTCCGCATTCTCATCAGTAGGCAATGTTACTATGAACTCAAACAGTTCTACGAAGACCACGCTTGCCCCCATCACCATTTCTCTGTTCCCATTTTGGCAAAACTCTGCCATATTTGTCCACATTAGCTTTCTCCTCTCGCAGTTATGGTGAATGGCATGGGTTTTAAAATGGGTTGTCATCATTATCAACTGCGTTGTGGCAAAGAGTCATGAATTTAGCAGCTGTAAGTTATTTCAAGGTCGTTTGAGGTCAGAAATTCAGGCACACTGCATACATTCTCAGATGAGAGTGCCTCTGGGTAGACCCATCTAAGCTTGGGGTTCCCTTCCAAGTTCATGGGTGCCTGGGAGAATTTAATTTCTTGTGGTAATAGAACTTAGGTTCTTCTTTTCCTCTGGGCTATAGTTTGGGAAATGCTCATCTTTCACAAGCTGGCTTTAGCTCCTTCCATGTAGCACCTTAAGCAGTTCTTTCTCTTGCACAGGTGTTTGCTCAAGTTACTCTCACTGTCCCTTTCTTTCTCTCTCTCTCTCTCTTTTTTTTTTTTTTTTCCTGTTTATCTCCATTCACCGGTGGCGGTTTGTTTGACTGCAGCCCCCATAATCACTTATCGCCCTAGATGTTGACCTTTATGGAGGTGGACTTACTTGTTTTCCTGACTTGCTATTTTGGTTGTAATTTTAGAAAGCAGATGTACAACAAAAATTTATAAATATAAGCAAATTGCAATCTTATCTCTACCTTTAAAAATCAATATAGTAAATTAAAGTAGAGTTTTTAAGAGTCCTAACATCGTACTAGATATGGGTTTAGATTTTCAGCTGGTACAAACAAAAATACTAGATAGAACCAATTTATTAGGTCAATGTTATTTATATCATGAGCCATTTAATGTTAACAATATGCATTCACATTCTTTTATACCAAAAAAAATATTTTTTAAAATCTCCAGCATGCCATAGAGTATGTATATTACTCTTTGTTTATCACTGGGATAAAACACTCTATACCCATAGCTTAAAGGAGGACAGACAGGTTTATTTTGGTTCACAGCTATTGGAAGATTCGTTCCATGGTCAGCTGACTCCGAGGCACAGTGGAGAGACAGGAAAGAAAAGCTGCTCCATCTGGGCAGCGCAGGAGCAGAGAAGGGAGGAGCCTAGGTATGCGTGCATGCTCCCAGGCCACGCCCCTAACGCCACTGCTCCAGCCACACCCACCCCATAGCAGCAGACTCAAAGACTAAACTGATCAACGCATCTACTGATGAGTGTAGTCCCCCTCCCCCACAATCCAATCACCTTTCAAACACATGAGACTCTTGGGGACATTTTAGGCCTAAACCATATCAATGGAGCTTCCTGATTTAGGACTGCTTTTGTTATAGCTATTGAATCAAGATTACACATGGAACGAAACAGTTTTCAGTCTGGTATTTAATAACAGAAGTTACAGCAATTACCAAACTAGTTGTTCCACAGAGCAGCAGGTTCCCTGTGGAAAACACATTTCCCCTTATCCAAAAATGACATTCTGCTGAGGGCTGTGAACATCATGTCCCCAACACCAACTCCCCTCCTGAAGACAGCGTAGAGCGAGCCTCTTCGTGCATGTTGACAACCTTAGGGTTTGAATTACTCATCAAAAGATTGATCACGATTTGGCAAACGCAAACAACTCAGAGTATGATATCGTGAATTCTAACCACTCGTTCTATAATTTGAGGCCTCTTAGATTCACATTTGTGCCTTGGCAGTAAATTTATGATCTACATAAACAAGAAGCTCATTTTCCTGCAATTTAAATATGGCCTTCATGCCAAGGATTATAGCATCAATTTTTGAAAGGCACTTTGGAACAAAATTAAATCTTTAAAATTCTTGATTCAAGCTTGATGAAGTTGCCAAAAGTGTGTCTTGCCTTTGAAGAGTTCTGCAATAAATTATTTAAAATGTTGCACATCCTTTGATTTATAAACCCTACTTCTATAATTTCACCCTGAGAAAATAGTCCCGTCCATGGAATTTAATGACCTCAGCCCCAATACTATGATCATGCGCACTTATGTAAACTTCTTTATCTCAGTTTTCACTTTTAGCCTAGGAGTAATATTATGTAGCTTTTGGATTTCTGTGCATTTAAAGATATGAGAAACACAGTTCCTCTAAGTAGGCATAGCCTGTAAGTTCCCTAGAATGATAGTGATTGAGAGTCCCTCAGCTCTAAACGTTTGGATTATAACATTAAAGAGTTTGGAGCAAGTTGTATACACAGAAAAAGGGGATTCTGAACTAACTTTTGACAAGTCCATACAATGAACAATTTTTAAAGTCGTATAAAAAGGCATTGAGAAAGCGTTTTTAATGATGTAGAAAAACATTCATGACACAATGTTACCTGAAATTCTGCTCCTAAGCATAAGAATAAAAACAGGGATTCAGGCAAAAACTTATGCACATACACTCATAGTTGTGTCCAAACAACTCAGACACCCATCAGCTGATGAATGGGTGAGTAAAATGTGGGCTAGGCTAGCTGTACAACTGAAAGTTTTCAGTCACACAAAACAGTAAGGAACAGATACATGTTACAAGACAGATGGATCTTGAAAATGAGATTCTCTGTATGTGAAAGAACTTAGGCACACAGATCATACAGATATTGTCCTTTAGGTAGAACAGCTGGACTAGGTACATCCATAGGGACTCAAAGGAAATGAGAGCTTTCTTTGAGCTGGGTAAAGCGATGAGCAGAGAGTGACTGCTATGTGGGTCTAGAGTATCCTTAGTGTGTGAGGAAAGAGTCGTGGAACTTAGCAGAGGTGACAGCTGGACAACACTGGAAGTGTGCCAAATGCCACCAAATTGTAAATTTTGCCAATTTTAGTCAAATAAAAAAAAGTTACCTAAGCAAACGTGCAAAATAATACTTACAATAAAATATGTTCCATGTTCATCTGAAAATATATGTAAACACAAGAATTTATACAGCAAAGTATTAGTGGTGGTGATTTGGGGGTACATGAAAAGTGTTTTGTAAATTACCTCTGCTTTCATAATTTCAACATCAAATCCATATTAAAATTTATAACAGGAGAAATTTAAGAGTGGTCAAGAAGATGTATGTGTTGAATAAATGTAAAACAGGAAAGCAGACCTAAGGCTGACTTGCGTTTTATGTTTGCACAATAAAATTACTGAGCATAAATTCAGATTTGTATTCTGTGTGCTCACAGTTCCATAATGCGCTTTGCTGCACAGAGCCTGTCTACCTTGTGTTCCAGAATTTACATGGAAACAAGTCCCAAATTAACATTTAATTTGCAAATCCGCCTGGCAAAGCAGATACCTAGTCAATAGGTGGAAGAAACTGTATCTAAATCATGGCCTGACAAGCTAACAACAGTCACCTACACTCTTTACAACTGTGAATGCTCCACTTAAAAATTATTCTTATTTCTTCTCCAAGTGGAAGGCACGGTACTAGTCAGTGGTATTCAGGTAAGATGTGTGATTTGCCTCCTTTGCCTCTGTCTCAATAACCTTGAGGGAAATCTCAGTACTTTATGCACAGTGACATTTGAGCTCTTAGTGAATTAAGCCCCTGGGTTCAGATGTTGGGAAAGGGTAGCCCCAGAATGCACGGCCACAGTCCAGGAACCTAAGCTCACGGCTGTGTCCACCACAGTTCACCTTCACACTCATTTTATGGATGACAATGCAGAGAGAGGATTAGAGAGACAGCCAGCCTGGTATGAACTCGGACTTAGTGGATCACACACTCGAGGATTGACCTCAGATTTCTAAGTCTAGTGAATTTCTATGAATCTCACCCAATTCCCTGGATTTCTCAATGATAACGACTTAATAGACTCTGCTCCCTTCAGGAACTGCACCAGAACTGACGGTGGTGATAATGTCTAAAATCCTCGCCTCCTCTAGTACTCTGGGGGATCACAAGTTCAAGCCCAATCCAAGGAATTTAACAGCTTAACCAAGCCCTGCATCAAAATAAAAACTTTTAAAAGACCTGCTTATATAGCTCAGGGCAAAGGCTTTGGGTTTAGTTCTCTGTACCAAGGATGGGAGCGGGGAGAATAAAAAGGCAACTGAAAGACTATAGTATGATATGCTTTTAAAGAACTAGTAGAAAGATTATGGGTACTTTAGAACAGATAGATTTCATATGCCAAGAGAATAGAAGTTCAACTAAAACTAAAGTGCTATCACGGAGTCATCAAATGCTCCAAGGTCAGATGCATGCTGACACTTTAGATGCTTGTGTCGGTGTAGGCTTAGCGCTGATATGTGATCTGCGTTACAGCTTGAGGCGCAGTGTGGGATGAAGGAGCCCCCGTGGAGACAGAGCGAGACAACAGTTGGTATGAAGCTCGCAGGCGGAGCCACCAGCCGGCCTGGTGGCCCACGCTGGAGCCTCGTTTGGCTGATAGAACCTCGGGGTGAGCAGATTTTGATGCTGCAGCCTCGTCTCCCACCTCTCTGGGTAGTCTGGAGGTGAAGCCTCTGCACCCGGGGTCTCCGCCTCCTCGAAGGAGTGGGTTCCATGTGGAGGTGGGCAGTCTACAGAGAAAGAAGAAAGCATTTTATCTCCTCTGTAAGGACCCTAGCAAGCCACTTATTCGCCTTGATACATCTCCCCTGGGCTTCATTTGGTATGTGCTTATACTTTTGAATCCTTTCCAACCAGGCAATCCTCGGGGTCTTGTTGCCCCATTGTAAGCCCTGCCTCACTATTATATGTGCTTTTGTTTCCCAGGGGCTCCAGTTAGGTTCCTTTCCTAAGACCCTGGCCACATGGCTCCTTCTTTCAATGCCTGCTCTACTCTGGTGAAACCTGTCAGATTGAACTGCTGAGACCTGAACCCCTGACTCCCATGCCACACACTCTGCAGCTGCCGGTCTGTGCTTCCTCTTCTTCGCTGCCTGTGCTCTTCCAGCCCTTCTCATGTGTCCCCTGTCACCTGCCACAGGCCCATTCTCTCCTTCTGGCATGTTCTCTCGCTTTGTGATGCTTTTGTAGTGCCCATAAGTGGTGCCAGTCAGCCTGGGACCCCCAGGTGGACTCCAACCTTGCCTCGTAAGCACGTGCAAGGAAAGGCAGGGAGTGAGGGACTCACTGAGAAAGCTGAACATGTATGACGAAGCCTGAGTGCGTGACGGAAAGGGAGAACTGCTTGTAAACTCGTCCATTCATTCATTCATTCATTCACTCCCTCATTCCGTCATTCACTCACACCTCCCCATGGTTTCCGAGAAGCCACACCCATCAGACATTGTGGTGGGGAATCTGTGTGCACCTGGATCTCTGTGACTACGTATGTGCCCCTAAGGGCCATGGCAGCAGAGGTTCTAAAGAGGCCCCTTTAGTGTCTCCATTATATTTTCATGGCACCCCCTAGGCCCAAAGGAATAACCAACAGTCGTTTCTTGGTTTATTTGTTTGAGTAGTTCGATTTAAGCAACTTAGTAAATACTTAATTGTTAATGACCAACTAGCCATTAGGCAAACAGGTAGATAGTATTGAGAGAAAAAAAAATTTCACTTCATTTCCAAATTACCACAATGAGCACAATTACATCTGTCTGTCCGTCTGTCTATCTGTCTGTCTATGGATATCTATATATCCCCCTTTTTTCCATTCCACACTGATTTTGTGCCTGCTTGGTTTTTTCTAGAGTAACCAATAAGCTTTGCCAAAAATGTATTATGGAAAGAGAAAGTAGCATAATGTAAAGTTGAAGCGGAACTGCAGTGGCTGGGATGTCACAGGGCACAGTGGGGCCCGTGGAGATGTGGTCTCTGTTGTCACAGTCTGTCTAGGCTGAGGGACTCTAAATGTAACTATTCAAATGAAAGAAATCCTATAAGTAAGGGAAAGGCTGTAAAAATTTACCAAGCAAGAACAGAAGTTCTGTTCAACGTCAAAATACAATTGTGACTATATATAGTTTTTTGATGTTACAAAAAAAAAAAACAAAAAAAAAAACTTGAAGTTAAAAGAAAAACACATCACCTGCTATTATCATTTGCATTCTTTTTAAATGAGGTATAATTTACATATAATAAAATGCACATATTTTAAGTGCTCTGCTTGATGAAATTTTACATACATCAGTGGCTGCAATAGTTAATTGTGTCAGCATCAGGGAGAAACACCTAGCTGACTGATTTGCCACAGTTCTAGGCACAGATGAAGGACTTGCTGGAGATGGAGGACTCCGTCTGGATGATGGTGTCCATGGCACAAACTGATAGGCTCATATTCTGGGTAGGAGCAAAAGGGAAAGAGGGAGGAAGCCTCTTTCAGTGCTCCTTCAGAGGCCTCTCATCCTCACTGTTACCTTCAGACCTCTCTCTAGGCTTCCTACGCAGACATGTCGGCTTCCAGATACAGGCTCGTGGGCTTCCAGCGCAGCCTCGGGGCTTCCAGATGCAGGTTCCTCATGCAAGACTCTGCGGTGAGCTCCGAGCCTTCAGCTGTCGGCTGGAGGCTGACTCTGCAGCTTCCAGATGTGCAGACAATTCTTTCTGCATTCTTCTACCCTGACTCTGTGGGGAGCTACTGGAAACCCAACCTGTAAATGCTTTATACATCGTATATACATAGCATATGCTATATGTAAATATATGTATAGCATTCCATTACATTATAGTATATTATATTATATCTCTTCCTCTGGTGAACCCTAGATGATAGAGTACTCACATAACCATCATCATCAGATCAGAAATAGAGCTGCCTCAGAACTCTTGGCCCTCTGTGGGGGCCCCTCACCCTACCTAGGGGTCTCACCACTGTGTGGATCTCTGTCTCCTCAGAGAGTTGCCCCCGGTTGGTGGACCTCGTGTGATGGGTCTGTGTGGTGTGTTCATCTGTATGTCCTGCCTCATTGCCAGCAGCCTATGTGCTGCTTGTCTGTGCTGTGCCATGTGTCAGCAATTCGGCCCTTACTCTTTTTAAATTGTACTTTGCTGTATGAACACATTATGTGTCTCTCTTATTAAAGAAAAGATTTCTCAAAAGGGAAAAAGCTATCTTTTAAATTTTCTCCGTAGAGGTGCTGTATATGATGTTTCCTTAAGCAACATGTTATTTAGGTTAGTTTGTAACCTTTAGAAAATTGCATGCTGGGCCGGGCGTGGTGGCGCACACCTGTAATCCCAGCACTCGGGAGGCTGAAGCAGGAGGATCGGTGCGAGTTCGAGACCAGCCTGGGCTACAAAAGTGAGTTCAAGGCCAGCCTGAACTGCATAACAAGACCCTGTCTCAAAAAGACAAAAAAAAAGAAAAGAAAATTGCATGCTGTTCTATAAGAATTGAAGGTTATAGTTTTCCTTTTTCCACATCACAATTCTGAGTCTTTCATGTTCAAGATAACCCATTGCTTGTTCATTTTTGGTGCTGAATATTATCCTATTTATGAAAAAGTCACAACTGTTTATTTCACTATTGATGGACAAATCCTTTGTATTGTAAGTACACGGAGGCTTTCCTTTCATCAGGCACTTTTATCTTTGTAAAGAAATAAAAATCAATTACCGTAATTTTTCTAAAGGAGTCCCTTTAAGATATTTATTAATTAGGAGGAAAATAATAGCGACTTTGTATATTAGTCAGTTTATCTGAGAGACACAATAACTAACACTGCAAATCAAAGGACAGATTTATTTTGGCTTATAATTCTTAGGGAATACAAGCTCTAATTGCCTGGTTTCCAAGGCAGGGGGTGGGGGGCACGTGGAAGGGTCTGGTGGTGGGTGGGGGTGGTTGGGATGGGGGTGGAGAGGCCGCTCGCGTCATGAACATCAGAAAGCAGAAAGTGAGGCCGGGCGTGGTGGTGCACGCCTGTAATCCCAGCACTTGGGAGGATCAGTGCAAGTTCGAGACCAGCCTGGGCTACCAAAATGAGCTCAAGGCCAGCCTGAACTGCATAGTGAGACCCTGTCTCAAAAAGCAAAAAAAAAAAAAGAAAAAAGAAAAAAAGCAGAAAGTGAAGGGTGGTACCAGGAGGCCGACCCCTTTCAGATTCACCCTCAGCTCCTCCCAGCTCCCAGGGGGACATCGACCGCTGAGCTCCTTGGGGGATGTTAAGGTTTGCGTCTGGATGTCTCTCAAAGCCTCATGTGGTACAACGCAAGGGACAGAGAGAGGCTTGTCTCCCAATTTTGCTCTCATTCCTTTGCTGTCTTCTGCCTCTGTGAACTGCTACCCTCTGCACACCATCCTGCCCTGGAGCCTGTCAACTGTAGGCTGAAACTTCCACAAACTGAGCTAAGTAAACCGTTCTTTCCTTAACTTTGTGTGTCGGGTATTTTGTTGTAGCAATGAGAAAAGTAACTAAGATGGGGGTCAATTCACTGATAAGCACAACACAGCGTGATCCCATCATCTTACAAAAGCACAAGACTTTTGGGGGACATTCTAGATCTAACCCATAAAACCTCATAATTAATGAGCTGAGAAATAGGTTATAACCAACAGAGATTACCATTCCCAGTAATTAGAAAGATTAACATTGTGTATCCCTTGATCTGAGAAAAAATGTTACTTCTGTGGTATTTTTTCCAGAAATGGCTAACTCTGAGACAATACCAAACAAATCCAAACTGAGGAATGTCCTTTGAAATATTTGGGCAGCACTCTTCAACAGAGACAAAGGACATCTGGAAACTCAGTCCTTAGAGCCATGAATCCTGAAGTAGAGAAATGATGTCAGTGGAAAACTGTGAACATTTGTATAAAATCTGCATATTCATTAGCTGTTTTCTACTAACGTTAATCTCTTGGCTTCTAATATAACTTATGCAATGTGTTAACATTACAGGAAGTTCAGTGGGGATATATGGGAATTCTCTTGCTATTTTTGTAACTTTTTGCTGAATCTAAAATTATTTCAAGACACAAAGTTAAAAATAAGTAAAAGCAAATCTATTCCATTACTACAACTCAGAATTCCCCTGTGGGTTTTAACTTGATTGCTATTTATTTTTCATTCCCATAAATGTGTTTGGCTCTTTATAAAAAGCTATCTACTGCCTTCTCAGATTGATTTTCTGTGTTATTACGGTTTTGCTATTTTTCTTTATCTTTCCTTGATGAACAGTAATTGTTTATCATCATAATTATTAAACCATGTGTTTGTCTTTAAATAATTTTCTAAAGTAAAAAGCCAGTGGTCTCATTGGGGGGGGGGGGTATTTCAGGATAAGTCTGCAAACCTAACACAATCCTGGTGTCACTATCACACAGTATGATGACAGTCACTGGTCTTATTTCATGGAGGAGCTCAGGTTCACTGGATAGTAGTAACAGATCCCAGGAAATAGGTATTGGCTCCTGATAAACAAAATCAAATCTAAGAGTCTCACAGAAGGCTTTCCTCCCTCTTCCTTCCTTCCTTCCTTCCTTCCTTTCTCCCTCCCTCCTTTCTCCCTCCCTCCCTCCCTCCCTCCTTCCTTCCTTCCTCTTTTTTTGATAGCATCTCATTATGTAGTTTAAGTTGACCTTGAACACACTATGTATCCCAGAAAGGCCTCAAATTCACAGCGGCCTTTGTGCCTCATCCTCCTGTTTGCTGGGCACAAGCTGTGTACCACCATGCCTGGCTCAAGACCTTTCCACAAAACTGCAACTGCCCACTGCCAAGTGAAGAACGTGACATCTGAGACAGCTTCCATCACATGCCACCAAAGCCTCATCCTGTGGCCCTGAGATAACCAGCTGGAGAATAACTGAAAGATTTTCTTCAGCTGCAACAAAAAGATGTTAGCAAATAGCATGAGCTCTGAAATTAAGAGATATATGCCTTCAAAATCCTTTTGTCTTTTTATCTAAAGAGCAATCTTGCCTTTAGGCCTTACAAAATTATCAAGCTCATCTCCGAAGGGTTATTCACAGAAAATCAAAACAAGAGTGAAGGCAACCCCACTGCAATTTCCTGTCTCCTAAGCATCAGGCCCTGGCTGGGCTAAGTGCATTGACGTGGTTGAGCGCACTCATTCCTCACAATAAGAGGACTGGCCCACTTTATGGGGGAAGCTGGATGACAGACCCAAAGTTCTCCCTCTCGCACTAGCATTACCAGGTATGACACCAGATCTTATCACTCACGTTGTGCTCTTAGCCCACACTGGTGCTCCCTGTCACTGGTACGCCAGGTGACATAGTCTGTGTGTGTTTAATGTTTTGGATGTAGGCATTAGAGGCTAAGTAAGACCATGTTTGGGAATTTGGCCTCTAGAACCCATGGAACCTTGACTTGTGTTCAAACAATTTTGCCTGGAAACATACTGCAAGACAGAAAAGGGACATAAATCTCAGTTCTTAAGGTCCAAGTTCTAGTCATTTCGTTGGGATTTTTCACAGGTATTCCATTATTTGGCATTAAGAAAACAAACATCGCCAGTGTTTGAGAAAAGAGATGCTCAGAGAGGAATTCAAGGCTTATGATTCTGAGATGGGATCTAAACTGCAGGCTTCAGTTTTTCAGACCCCAACCCTTCCCAAGCCTGTCCAGGCCACAGCACTTTAGGCTATAATGGTACACCACTTATTTAACCCTTTAAGAAGTGTTGAATCACTTACAAAACTGAATATTTAGTACTTGTTTCTGTATTAAAAAGTATATTTTATAACTCTGTATTTACATAGTAGAATTACTAGGATCTGGTTAGGCACAAGCTCAGCAAAGGAAGAGGGAGGCACCGAGACCCATCTTACATTCCCATGAGTTTGCATATGTTTTCTAAAAAGATATTGACTTCCTACTTCTTGCTAAGTTTAAATAGAAATTTTCAGAAGCTTGGGATTCACTTTTGACTCACTGAGAACATTTTGAGCGTGTCTGTTGATCTATATAACTGCAGCCAACAAACACTATACAAAGTTCACAGACTGGAGTTTCAGGAGGCTGGAAAGGAACTTCCTACTAAATCTTTTTTATTGCATTTAATAAGAAATAACAATGGGACAGTTTCAAAACACATTAGTGATACATTTCCAGTATTTGATACAATGCATATTGTTGTCCTCCTAGTAGTTATACAGAAGCACAGGGTGTAGACATGATAATTTTTCTAACCATTATTGGTACAAAAAATTTCTTCTCACTGAACTAAGAGAAAGTAGTTGTATACATAATCCAATGTTCCAAAATCATAGTGGGTTATTGGCAAAACTGGCAATGATGTAAGCTGTTGATTTAAGCCTTTTACAGAATAGGATACTAATCTAGCTTTACATTTTATGCCTCATAAAACTTTTCTTCTAGGTGGTTAAGGGCAAGTTAAAGCAAGACCTGTACAACAAAACACATAACTTTTGTGTCCTCCAAGGTCAGTCAAATCCCCTCAGGGTTTACTTTGCAACCATGTACTGTGCTTTGTAGAACTGTTGTCATTGTCAGCCATCTGGATGAGTCACAGCCGTTGCTTGACCAATTTGTTCTCTGTGAAAGCCCAAGAAAATGTTTTCATATTCTATAAAGATTTATTATAATATCAGTGATTGGTAGATAACACAAATTCCAAGTTAAGTCTAACGCAATGTCACTGGCCCTTCAAGGTCAGTGAGGATTCAGGACATAAGAGAACCTGTGCTGTAATATCATATATAACTCAGTAGTTTCCCAAATTTTCTGTTCAAGGAGATTATGGGGCTACAGAGGAAAGGGATTGAAGATATATAGTATACCTACGGAGTTAACAGATTTTCTAACGGGAGTTGGTTAAAAGTTTTGCAAGGCTATCATGACCAAAGAGAATGCTGGGATAATGTAGAGGTACTAACTTCAGGAAGGCGCTACATCCCTAGGTCTACGCTAAACACAAGGAGGCAGTGTAGAAGAGGGTGATGCAGAGCTGAGCTTCACGTCTGTGGAGAACGGTTATTGGCCAGTGGGAGTAGGTGCTTCCAAGCACTGAGAAAATCTCCTGAGAGTGAGCCTCAGGGAGGAGGGGGCCAGAGAGGGCTGTGCTGCTGCCGGATCACCATGAAGTCAGTTATGGGTGTGCAGTGCAAAGCTCTGAGTATATCCCTGAAAGCCTGGAAACCAGGTACACTGGCCCCAGCTCTGCGTCTGCATCTGCTACTGCTGTATCTGCTGCTGAGGAAACACGGGTTGCTAGGTGCCGGGATCAGCAGCAGCGGGCCATCTGGCCTCCTTTCTATCTTGCAGGCTCTGAGTTTCTCCCTAGCACCCATTCCCTTTAGAAAAGAGGTCACAGAATAAGTCAGCAAAACAGAAATGTGATTTGTAAAGACGCAGCTCCCATATCACAAAGCAGAGTTGATAAGGGTGCGCGTGCAGCTATGAGATAAAAACCTAATGGCCAGGATTCATCGCCAGGCATGGCCCTGAGGACCCAGGAGCCTTTCTGGCCCCTGGCCTGTGATTTTTCCATGGCAGGGTTATTGACATTTGGAGCCAGATGATTCTTTGGTGTAGGGTTGTCCTTCACCTTGTAGGAGGCTGAGCAGCTGCCTGGGCCCCTACTGACTGGATGTCAATAGCGCCTGATATTGCGGAATATTCCTGAGGGGACAAAAATCTTCCCCAGTTGAGAACTGCTGAGCTAAGTGCTTGCTTTGTGTTCAGTGGGATGTCTCAGCTATTTTAATAATGCCCTTTTCTTCATTTAAGCTATTTCAATTGAACTCCCATTACCTGTGACCCAGGGAGTCTTTCAAGTCGCCCTACCATTTGTTGAGTTCTTTGCTCAGGGCTTGTGCCTTCATAGGCATCAGCTATGTGAATGCTCTGAAGAATCCTATGAGACAGGAACGTGAATTGTATCCTCACTGGACAGAAGCAGAAACTGAGGGTCTGTGAGGAAACTCGCTTCCTGTCATTTAGAAGGCGGGTACTTCAAGATCATGACACTCTACTGCCACACGCTGCTACTCAGCTGGCTTGTGAGCAGCCACGGTCTTGCCCCAGGCCCTCGATTTGTAGTAGATTGAGCCACATGAAGTTGCCATGATCATAGGTCAGGAAGGACAGGTACCAGCAACGATCCCATAATCGTGCCCATTATGCAGGTCGGTGGCTCTGCCTCTCCCTCCAAGAGGTCTTCCTAGAACTGCTTCCTTGTATGAAACTATATGGACTTCCTGGAGCTGCCATAAACTACTTGGCAAGTCCCCCCACCACCGCCCGAGCTGCCCTCAGAAAGTATTCCCAGCTATGTAACTCAAACAACAGAAATTTACTTTTTCAAAAGTCTCACAGAAAGGGGCCAGTAGGGTTGTTTTCCTTGGAAACCACTCTCTTTGGTTGTTTGACGGCTGTTTCTCTTGGTATTACCACACAGCCTGCCCTTTTTGTGTATCTGTGTCTCTGTCTCCCGTTCAATAAGGACACCAGTGGTATTAGACTAGGGCCAATCTTAAGGAATTTGATCAGACTCAATCACTTCCTTAAAGTCCTCTTCTCAAAACATACCCACATCTTGGGGCTGGGGAGATAGCTCCATGGCACAAGTGCCTGCCTGGCAAGTGCAAGGTTGTGAGTTCGAACCCCAGTCCCACAAAACAAAAACAAAAACAAAAAAAAACATACCCACATCTGGAGGGGGTGTGCCTAAGGACTCCAGCACCTGAATTTGGGGTGAACACAGCTCTGCTCATAACAGGAAACATCTCCTTCCTGGAAGCAACAAGCGCCGGCAGTCAGAGATTCACTTCTCCCTCAATTGTATTTGTTCAATTTGGTTCTTGAAATGTTTTGTTTTCAATCAATGTGTTTACATTGTGTCCCTTCAAGAAATCCCTGTGTCACTAAGAACGCTTCTTTCCCCACACCTGGCTCTGTGGTTGACACACATCAGCAGCATTTTAATATGAAGTTGTCATTACTTTAATATCAGTACCAAATTAAAACTCAGACATTGATTCTAAAAACCCCGGGATTTCTTCCATCTTTAAGTTTCCGTAGCGCATTACTCTTTCAAACCATTTTATATTCAGTTAAAATGTTCTGAGCGCTCTTGAAATCCTTTATTATTGCCTTAATTTTTTTCATGATGAGCCAGCACCAGGGCCATCAAGAGCCGAGATTTAAAAGCACTCAACACTGATTTGCCCTGTAGGAGCCCCTCGAGATTTTTGGTTTTCACTGCCGATGGAGTAAACACAGACTCCAAGACTAAGAGAAAGAAAAATATTAAGACCAAAAAAAAAGAAGCACATGCAAAAGTTCGTGAACCCCAACCCACAGGCTGACTAAAGATAGAGTTCCAGGGTGACCACTTCCTCTGCCATGCTGGAGAGGCTGAAGAGTGGCTGATGGATGACGCTGCTTGCAGAGGCAACACGGGTTTATGGAATAAATGTAAATATATTCATCCTAGGGAGTTCTGTTCGGATGCACACTGGCTTTTGGCTCTGGTATACAGCATTTCTGACACAGAAAGATTTAGAGCTCTGTGTGTAGCACAGTCTCTGTTTCTTCTAGAACACGCAGAAATGTCTAATTTATCACATTTTTATTTGACCAGAGAGTATAGTGAACAGGCTCCAAACCATTTCCCTGATGAATGGCCACTGCACATGACTTATCAGTCATAGTTTTGCACCCGCTAGTTTGCCTTTCCTAAGCAAATGTTTATTGGGTGCCTACATCGCCGTGTTTGATTTAACTTCACCACTCTGCACTGCTGTGCCTAGCCTGTTGAGTCGGCAAGATCTAGGGAGGCAGAAGGGATGTGAGTTAAAAGCAGAGCCTGGGGCCAGCAGGCAAACACACACGCTGGCTCTGGGCTTTAGGCAACGTTGTTGCAGTTCAGCATCAAGACCAACTTTCATTGGTGAATGGTGAGCATCTTCCTGCTGCATGGAGATGTCTTCTCACTTCTGGCTCATATGCCAGAAGGCCGCAAACTCTCTGGAGGGTCTTTGATAAGTATGTCACTCTCCTGGGTGAAGGCTGCAACCTCTCAGGACCCAGTCACTTGCCCAAAGCCTCCGCTCCAAATACCACCATCCTGGAAAGGAAGCCTCAACACAGGAATCTGGGGGCGCACAGACATGCAGTCCTTGGTGCGGCGCACCCAAAGAGAAGGAAAGTCAGGAAGGTCTCTGGGAATCTCCAAGGCTCTTGAGGTCCAGTACATGGAGACCGGCTGGGCAGGAAGAATAGAAGTTTTGTCAAGACATAGATTTAAAAACATAGAATTTGACTCTAAGTGAGGCGAGACTACAAAATGTGGTGTGCTAGGGTCTCACAGGTACAATAACCAGAGGTGAAGTGCCCCAGCCACCAACCCGGTGCCTGAGCACAACATAACTTAGAGAATTATCATTGCTAAATATTTGCAAGAGTAGAGACTATTGCTTTTCACCCACAGTGCGTAGCTCAGAGACTGATACAGAATACGTGTTCAATAAACTACATCTTGTTAGTGACAGTCTCTGGAATAGATGCTAGGGTTATGTAGGTAAGAAGACATGGTCTTCGGGACTTGAGTCTTACGTAGTGTACGCACAGGTATGCACACAGAGGCACAAACGCATACACCGTAAATGTACAGCAGTGTGGGTAAAGGCTAGCAGGGGTGCAGGGAGGGCACAAGGCAGAGCCCACAGGCCTGACTGCGGTGTGTCACAGGTGTGGTGGATTGCTAACTGGTGGTCACCTTGTGTCTCGTCGGCCACTCCTCTCTCATGCTGGGACGAATAGCCAACACCCGAAATGAAGGAAGGAAAGTTTTATGTAGCTCACAGTCCCTGGAAGTTTTAGTCCATACTCAGCTGGCTCGAAGGCAGAGTGGCACAGGGCAGAGGCAGAGAGCAGCAGTTCATGGCAGCAGCAAAGAGCAGAGGAGCCGAGGGAAGAGGAGCAGCAACAACGGCAACAGACAGAGAAAGTCTGTCTTTCTGTCTCTTTTATGTTACATTCAGGCTCTCGCCTCAGGCTGGATGTAGCACTTACACCCATAATCCCAGCAGTAATAAGACACATAATCCCAGTGGATCATGAATTAATCTCAAATTCTAGAAGTCCCTGCCCCATGACTGCATGAGGCTTTGGGGGCACAACTAGACACAAACCGTAGAAACTTGTTACACCCAGCTGAGATGGACTCATGTGGTGCTGGGTGTGAGAGGCCCACCTGAGGGTTGTTGCCAGCAGCGTAAGAGGCAGTATAGGAGAAGCTGCCTGTAGACCATCAGGGAAGCTGCTTGGAGAAGCTGTTGGAACTGTTGGAAGCTGCTCATTCTTACGGACTGTTGTGCTGGAGGAACTTGTCCTACTGACTTTCCTGATGAACTTGGCTGTTCTTGTCGCTGGAGGAGCTCGGGACCTTCTTTGAGAATGGCTGTGGTTCACTTTAGGGGCGCTCTTGTCCTTATCTTGAGCATCGCCCCCTGGCCCTGGAAGCAAAGATATTCACTGCTCAGCCTCATGGAGAAGCTTGTTGCATTGGCTTTCCTGAGGGGAACTCAGCTGTCCTCATTACTGTAGGACCTCAGGACCCTCCAGTTGCTGAGGACAGCTGTGGCACCTCTGGGGGACTTATAGTTCTTACCTTGAGCACTGCTCCCTGGTTCCAGTGCAGATCCATCAACCTTCTAGCATGGATCCTACATCTCACTGGCACAGACTTTCCAGCTTCCACTACTGAACCTTGGGCCTTTCCAGCACAGATCCATGAAGCAGGCCTGCATGAGACTTTGTCTTGGGCTCTTGGCCTCCAGTTGGACTTGTGGGAGGCATGGTTATGCCTCTATGTCTAGTTCTTCAGCTGGACTCATACAGGATATTAAGACCAAGGCCCTTAGCTGGACTCTTTGGTTTTTAGCGTGTGGACAGATTTCCTGCACTCCTTGTATATGATTCTTTGGGTGATTCACTATAAAATAATATTATAAAATGTGTCCTATATTGTATTCTTTCCCTTGCAAAATAAATAAATAAAATAAAATACCCCAAAGTAGGACGGTGGCAATGTTGGTGCTGTCCTATGGCAAGGCACTTCCAGCAGAAGGAAAAGTGTGTGCAGACAGCAATGGGCTCGGACACCACGGCAAAGCTGAGGAATGAGTGGCACTGAGCCCGATCTAAGCCCAGCTATTATTTAGCTTGCTGTGACTATGGAGACTGATAAAGCCTATAGATTCCCCGGGAGGCAATATTCCCTGAGGGTTCCCCTAAGTAGGCGATCAACTGGCTAGGGTTGAAAGCGTTCTCTAATTGCACTGATATTTCAGACATAGACTGCTAAGACTGGAGAATTTTTCCACAAAGATCTTTGGAAGTAGAAAGGAGAATGATCTTGGAGCCGGAGCAGCTGATTACAGCCTGTGGCTCCCTAGTTTGTGTGGCTCTGATTTTGGACTTTCCTCTCCAGCCCTTGGACCGAGAGACAGGCAATATACGACCTGAGCATGAACGGAAGAGTGTGAGAGCTGCGTGAGACTTCATCTTGTGGCTCACGTGGCTCTGAGCAGCCACTGGTGGAGGCATAGAGGGACAGAATCGCATTTTTCCTGGAGAAAGCGCCTTGCTAATCCAGCTGTTGTTCACCCAGAATCGCCCCATGGAGCCTAAGGCAGGAATCACAGAATGAACTGGAAGGGCTGATGGAAGAAGCCAGAGGGATCTGTGAATTAATATTCATTAGGCATCTGCTTTGTACCAGCCATTGCTGGGGGAGCGGGCAGTACAGATCTGCTAGCACAGCGACTGTTAAGAAAGCCACAGCCATCTTGAGAAGCAAGCCAACGCGGATGGACTTGTGCAGAGGACTCTGGGAAAGCAACACTGCACTTTTCTGGCCTCCGGTAGCGCGGAGCGGGCCGTATGCCGAAGTTAAGCCCAGGCTGAAAGCCTCCTGTAGTTGAGAAATCAGCGGAGAAGCTGAGGACATGGTTGGCAACTCGCTGCTAAGTTATATCTTAGTGGGAATTTAGCTTCCAGGTAGGATGGTAATCTGATAAAATACTAGCGATTCATCACTCTAAGCAATTTTCTGTGTGTTATTTCTTTTTCCTATTTTAATTCCCCCCAGTCGGGATACATGCTGTTGTATAAAATTGTTTTCTGGTGTTCAGTAATGTTTCACCATCAAGTAGTGCCGCCCGCTTTGAAGTGAGAAGAATGGAATCCCCACCTTCTGCCCAGAACCCTGAAAATCTGAAGCCAGGACTTGGTTTGGGTTCAGAGACAGCAGTTAGGTGCCGCAGAAATCTCCATAGCTGTTGGGAGAAGAGGCTCGGAAAGGCCAGATGGAAAGGCTGTAGGACTGTAGCCAGGGCAGAGGGGCTTGTGCAGGGCGCTTCTTACGTGGCGGCCCGGTCCTCACGAAGCCTTGCTGTCTGCTGGTCATTCTGCAGTGAAGGAAGGAAAAGCAGAGGGAGAAGAGGAGGGAGAAAGCCTTCGGCAGCTCTAGTCAGAGGACACGGGGCATGCTAGCTGTAGATTCTCACTCTGCCCCTGACCAATTTGGGGACCTTAGGGCAGCAGTGCTGGAGCCCACAACTCAGCCTCGTGAAGGTAAGGAAATGATAACCAGAGCCGCATCTGAGAGTACCGAGAAAGTGCTAAAGATGCCATAAATATCAGTCGTTATTATTTGTCCCCTCATCACCTTCCCGGGTCTTGTCCCCTTTCTAGGCAGCAGACTCCACCTTCTGGAAGAGGGGCCAGGACAGAGGAAATGGGGCCACGGCGGTGACTGCGGCATCAGCCCTTCCCCTGTCCTCGGTCAATGCCTGAAGGATGCACGCGTGACACACGAGACACACGAGACACACGAGCCACACGAGACACAGCCCTCTCCTGGGCGTTCCTGCTGCAGCTGAGCTTGCCCCTCTCAGACAGTTGTAATCGTGAGACGGACAATGGCCGTATTCCTGTCCCCTGGAGAAGCCCCAGCTGTGATGGCAGAGGATGAAGCACAAGGTACGTGTGGGTGCAGCGCCGAGGGCGCCCTGTGTCACCTCACGTTTTCAGCTGGCATTTGTGTTCCTGTCCCCGTCGTTCACATAGTGAATTTTTTTTTTTTTTTTTTTTTATTAAGCCAGGGTCAAATTTTGGTATTCAGTCCCCAACAGCCTGCCTGATCAAAGGGGAAGAAAGGGGGCACCCAGTGAGCCGGAAGATGCCTTGGGTCACCCTGAAGATCAGAGGGGGGCCCGGCGGGATGGCTCAGCGGTCTAAAGCGCCTGCTTAGGAAAGCTTGGGCGGCTTTCAGGGACTGCGGTTCGATCCCCGGCACCACGTGCTGCACCAGCCCTGCCCTCAGGGCAGGCTGAGCCGGCCATGAAAATAAATAAACAAAAGTTCTGAAACAAGAAAAAAATAATAAAATAAATTTAAAAAAATAAAAATAAAGAAGATCAGAAAGGTTGTCCTAGATGCAGGAGGAGCAATGCAACAAGGAGTGAGCTGATAGCTAATATTCCATTATGCTCTTATGGTGACAGAACACAATTTTAGTTCTAAATGTGAAATTCCTATCCTGGAAATCTTTATTGCATGTGGCTTTTTGACCACTTGTTCTGAGAATTCAGATTGGCTAGTGCCATAATGCAGCTCTATAAAATTTAATAGAGAGCAGTTATTTCATACTACTATATTCAGTTCCAGGTAAACACTGATTCAACTCATAAAATGAGTGCACATGTATTGTGTAAAAGTGAAGCATAAGATTAACAGAATAATTATTAAGAAACTTAAACCCTCATTATATATTGCATTATATTATGTATAATTTTTAGGAGTTACTAAGATTATTAAATTGATGCTCGTTGTTTATTTTATTCTATGTGCTCTTTTTAAACTAAAAAGTGCACCTATAATATCAGTAAGACTTACATCGTAAGACTTTAGCTTTTTTTTGTAGGCCTTCTTAAGTTCTTCTAACTGTGATAAAGACCAACGACCTCTGGCCATGGGCCATCTACTTATAGTACCATGTCACCAATAAGGGAAATCCCTAAGGTTTGATACTCAGAAGGGGGATATGAAGCATCCAAATGACACCAGCCAGAGGCTCTAGGGACGAGGCACACAGGGCCAGGCTAACCATCTCTGAAGCACATGGCCCACAAAGTGAGGCCAGATGAAGCAGAACTGCTTGTGGTCATTCAGAAATACTGTGAGTTTGAAGTCCGGAGGGGATATGGATGGTTATTTCCAAAGTATAACTTCTAAGATTAAAATGAGCTATCATTATGATATAGTTGAAACTGTGGAGGATGAGGAGGAGGAGGTGAAGGAGGAAGAGAAGGAGGAAGAAGAGGAGGATTTTTTTAAAGGAAGGAAAAGTTTACTTAGCCCACACTTCCTGGAGGTTTCAGTCCATACTCAGCTAGCTCCAAGGCAGCGTGGCACACAGCAGAGAGCAGCAGTCCATGGCGGCAGAAAGAAGAGGAAGATTTACATACTGGCATTCTTTCACAAGGATAGGAACAGTTACATTTCTGTAAGACAAAAATTAAAGATGCTGAGGCTAAAACAATTTCATCCAGGCAAGAAGGTAACCATGTAGAGATGGTTTTAATTTTTTAATGACTAATTTTCTAGTTCTAAAGTGAAAATAAAGACAAATTACTGAGCATATAAGGCAGGTCTGAATAAAGACTAACCAAGCCTTCTCTTTTTTCTTTTTCCAGCTTCTATTTGAGAGGAAAGTGAAATCCCCCGGTTACTACCAAATGGATTCCTGCACCAAATGCCGAAACAAAGAGAAGGGAAGCGGAAGAGGCGCAAGAATTCCTGGGCTGCCCACAGGTTCCCTAGAGGCATGGTTTTGCCTTGTGTGGTACTAACCCCATCTCTGAGGTCTCACTGTGTCAGGCTTTCCCACAGAGGCTCCTACGGGCTCCATCCCCACTTCCTGGGAATGAAATGCTTCTGTAGTAGGAAGCGTTTGGTAACTAGCACATATCTACGGCCGTGTCCCTAGCTTCTCCTCTGACTCCTGCCTGGGATAACCAAGTACTGTCTTATCTCTTAATTTTTTATTGCATTTAATAAGAAATAACAATCGGACACTTTCAAAACACATTAGTAGTACATTTCCTGTATTTGACACAATGCATTTGTTGTCGTCCTAGTAGTTATACATCTTGTGGGATGTAGATGTGATAATTTTTCTAATCATTATTGGTACAAATTTTTTTTCTTGTTGAACTAAGAGGAAGTATTTGTATACATAATACAATGTTCAAACATTGCACTGGGTTGTTGGCAAAACTGGCAATGATGGAAGCTCTTGATTTAAGCCTTTTATAGCTCAGTATATTACATTTTATGCCTCATAAAACTTTTCTGCTAGGTGGTTAAGGCCAAGTTAAAGCAAGATCTGTATAACAAAGCATATAACTTTTGTATACTGCAATGTCAGTCAAATTCCCTCAGGGTTTACTTTGCAACCATGTACAGTGCTTTGTAGAACTGTTGTCATTGTCAGCCATCTGGATGAGTCACAGCCGTTGCTTGACCAATTTGCGCTCTGTGAATGCCTGAGAGAATGTTTTTTTTTTTTTCTTTAGGTGATTCTCCTTAGTACACTGTATATCTTCAGTCCCTTTCCTCTGTAACCCCATAATCCCCTTGAACAGAAAATTTGGGAAACCACTGAGTTATAGGATGTTATAGCACAGGTTCCCTTAGGTCCTGAGTTCTCACTGACCTTGAAGGGCTAAGGCCAAAATATTGGCTGTCCTTGTAGCCCTTCTTTTTCTCCAATTTTTGCTCTATAAACTGGAGGATTCTTAACCCTGCAGAAGAGAAACTTAGTGATACTCTTACTCTGTAACATAGGTACTTTGAGCTTAACATCACTGTCTTTCTGAGTATCAAACATCTTAGACTTAACCCGAAATTGGTATTATCACATTCTATAGAGATTTATTACAATGTCAATGACTGATAGATAATACCAAGTCCAAGTTACCTCTTAATACATTTACACTGCCTTTAAGATAATTTCTAATCACGTTGCAGAAGCCCAGCATGACAATGGAACCTACATACAGGCTGCTGAGTCACAGCTAAGTCATGGGATGAATGTCTGTGCCCTGAGGTCTGACAGGGAAGGTGGAGAGGCACTCTAGAGAAGAAGGTGACAGGAATGGCGCTCAGGTGTAGAAGACAAAAGGAAACTTGATGTGGGGTTTAGGAGATGGAGTGAGAACATTCTGAGAGAAGCAATGAGATCTCAGAGGCCCCTGCTGTGGTGGAGCACACAGCTGGAGAGGAGGCTACAGACAGTTGCTGGTGTCCTGAGTGGAGCCACCCTGGGTTCGGCCGTGCTGCTACCAAGAGGGACCATGGGTGGACACATTCTCCTGAGCTGCACCTTTGTTCTTCATTTCATGATCTGCTTTGGGGGGCAGGGGAACTTTTCAGCTCTCACTTGAAGTCATGATTCGTCATCAGGCAAAATGCAGCTGCGGGATGCTGGGATGGCCATAGGGACGTGGATGGCTTCCACGAAATGTGACAATGTCATGTCCAACACGTGATTTGGATGGAGCAGCCCAGAAAAACCCCTGGCCCGCCTGGTTTTCCTCCGAGGCATCTTTGTGAGTTCATCATCAGTGCCCTGCTGGAGAGCCAGGAGGAGCTTCTCAGAGGTGGCTTGGAAATGGCAGAAAAAGCCTTGATTTTTCAAAGAAGGGAAGCATGTCTTTGACAGAAGTGTGAGAAAGTCAATGAAATTTTCACAGGAAAAAAGGAAGCCAAAGAGGCGTGAGATTAAAGATGATTATAATAGAAGACTAAATATATATCCATAACAGTGCTTACAAGGTGCAGGCTGTGGCTCAGTTTTGTTACTTTTTGGTGCTGTTGAGCATAGGCTGCTGATTTTTGTTTAAATTCGTTTCTTTGAAAGTCATGAATGTCTATGTTGTGGCTTAGAGTTTATTTTGACCTTATCTTTTATTCAAGCCATACATTTTTAATCTCTAAGCATATCAAACAGAGGAAAAAACTAAAGAAGAATACCTTCTTGATCTTATTTTTAAACTTAACAGAATTATCTTCTTATAGCAAAACCAGCACAGGGTTATGATGAGAGTTTAAGTATGATTTTAATAATTTCATACTCACAGTAGATGGGATTCAGATAACATCAATAATGTAAAGCACATTGCATAAATTACATTTCAGTCCACAGGATATATAAACAAGCATGCTGTGTTAAACAATTCAGGCCAGGGCGACAAAATACCACAGACTGAGTGGTTTTTAAACAACAAACCTTTATTCCTGTACTTACAGAGGCCAGAAGTCTAAGATCAAGGTGCTGTTACATTTGGTGTCCCGCGAAGGTCACTTCCTTCGATCTCCGACTTCCCACGTGGCATAAGGGGTGAAGCAACTCTCTAGGGCTCCTTCCAGAGGGGCTGCATATCCGGCCTAACTATCTCTCCTCTTCTCTTGATAATACCCTGTGACTGAGTTTCAACACCTGAAATTTGGGGAATGCAACATTCAGTCCATAGCACACACCTCACACTTCAATGGTTTAGGAAAAAGGCCCAAAGGGGCCAACAAGTCCTGAGTGTGACCTCTTCAGCATCCTCAGAAAGCAAGCAAATGTCAGCTTTTGGAGTTAAGTTAACTCTATAACAGGAGCAGGCTTTCATGAAAAGACAAAGGGCCACCTGGGCTTAATGGCAGTGAGCCAAATCTCTAAGCTTATTGCTGACACAATGCCTGTCATCGCTTTTGGGTCTCAAAAGCAAATGTGCACAAAGTGTGTAAATTTGTGGAGGACTGCTTGAGCAGCTCTCTTTGAAAGAAAAGCGATTGTCTCCATTTTCACTGAGCCTGACCCTATTTCCTCATATTGAAATGTACAGAGCTGGCTAGGACTTCTCATTATCCTTTCAGTTGGCCTTAAGCAGTGTATGCTGGTCTAGCTGAGGTGCTGGTGGTAATTTTTGAAGATGGCATGTATGTTTCCCTGATAACAGGACAAAGAGCCAATGCTCCATGGTGTCAGCTGGGATTGAGCCTTGAGATAGAGGCTATGAGTTCTTGAGGTTTGGAATATTATGCGGCAGAGCTGAAACGCCAGACCCCCAAAATATTAGATACTATCTCAATAGCATAATACAAATTATTTCCTTTGCATGTCCTCTGTGAATATGGTGGAAGTGAATACAGGCCTCCTGCCTAGCCCAGCTCACAGTGTGAGCCTAGTCTAGTAGTGAGGCCCTAAACGCCCTGTAGACCCTTCCCTAAAATAAGCAAGTAAACAAACAAAAAACTAGACTCATCTCTCTCACCCTTCATTAAATTAAAACAGTTATGGACCAAACATATAAATATTAAAACTGAAACACTAAATCTGCTAGAAGAGAGAATAGGTAGAACTCTTGAAGGATAGTCA
>PVJA010003855.1:11344-91089 GCA_004027025.1 Myocastor coypus | reverse complement strand
TTTTTTTTTTTTTTTTTTTTTTTTTTTTTGTGGGACCAGGGTTCGAACTCACGACCTTGCACTTGCCCAGCAGGCACTTGTGCCTCGGAGCTATCTCCCCAGCCCCAATTTTATTTTATTTTTCTATAAAATTAAAAAACAAAACCAGAAAAGCCCCCTCAGCAGGACAGCACCTGATCTGCTCCTTGTGAAAGGTAGTTCCTTTGGGTAGCTTTGTGTGTGTGTGTGTGTGTGTGTGTGTGTGTGTGTGTGCGCGCGCGCGCACGTGACTGAGGATTCAACCCTGGTCCTGTGATTTCTAGATAAGTGTTCTATCACTGAGATATACATTAGTACCCTTCTTTTTAAAATATTTGCCTGATTTATATATATTTCCCTTTCTGATACTAACATAATGTAATATGTTTTAAAATTCAAATTCCGTCCTCACTGCTGGTATATGCTAGCGTGCCTGGCGTGCACAGCGGCCTCACGTGCAGTCGCCTCGTACCTGCTTGTGGATGCCGCAAGCACATCCATGTTGGTTCCTTTGGCCCTGCTTCCTAGGTAATGATGATGTCCTCGTGATCAGTTTCATTTTTTCTTCTCAGGTCTGTAACTTCTTTTTCCTAGTGTATTCTCTAGGACTTTGACAATAATGTCGAAAAGCAGTGATGACAGAGTTTTGCTTTGTTCCTAGGAAAGTATTTTCTCACTATTTTTTTAAAAATTCAAAATATTTATTTTAAATTTAACGCCTCACTATTAAATGTAATATTAGTGGTAAATTTGTTGTAAATGTTCTTTATTAAGTTCCCTTCTGTTCCTATTTTAGAACGACTTAGATTTTGTGAAATCCTTTGTTTTGTATTACTGATATGCTGTTATGTTTTAGTCACTGGTGTAACATACAGAACTGATATTTGTAACTTAAAAGGAGAAGAGTTTTCCTTTGGCTCACCTTTCTGTTCACCGTCGGCCGGCACCAAGGTGGCTGGCATGGCGGAGGTGGATCTCCCCAGGTTATCCCCACAAAGCCCTGCTCTTGCTGGCAGGTCTGCCCTGCTGCCCTCTGATCACTTTCCACACTCCCCGGCCTCTGTGCACACAGGGCTTTGAGGGGGCATCCAGATAGAACCACAGCAGCGGGTAATGGCGTTTCTCATGAGGTTCTTGGTGTGATCCGCTACACTCCCTGATGTGCTGGGCATTAAGCCAGCTGTGCACACCCAGGCAAATTTCATTTGCTTTTAGGTTCTTCAAGTGAACGTGGGTCTAATGAATTCTGTAATAGCTCATAGTTCCAAAAAAGAATCTCAAACCTGTGTACACGTATGCATAGCTGTTTCTAAAGAGTAAGGCAACACTCTAAAGCAGCGGTTCTCAACCAGTGGGTCGCAGCCTCGGCAGGGGTCGAACAACCAAAACACAGGGGTCGCCTAAAGCCATCGGAAATCATAACTGTAGCAAAATTACAGTTTTGAAGTAGCCACCAAAATTATTGTTTGGTTTGGGGTCACCGCAACATGAGGAACTGTGTTGCGGGGTCACAGCATTAGAAAGGTCGAGAACCACTGCTCTAAAGTATGCCTTTGTTTGGAAAGCTAATCTGTATTTGTGAATATGTTCCGAGTACCTTGTTTTAATTAAGCCAACTTGAACATTGGCTAGACTTGAGAGGGTATTAAGTTATTTGATCCCAGAAAATGTCAGAAATCATTTGGCCAAACTTAAAAAAGCCAACACTTCTTATACCAGTATGAACAGTACAACTATGTGTGTGTATGTATGATCCTACCATGCAAAGCTTTGGTGCAGTTTCTTTGAAAGTGCTTGCCTCTAGAAGATAAACACAAAACGCTAGAGAGGTTTGATTTTGTTTTTTGAGATACTTGGGGTTGTACCTGGGACTTTCACCCTTTGACATATATGTAGTTTTTGTTTTGTTTTGTTTGTTTGTTTGTTTGTTTATTTATTTATTTATTTTTGAGTCTGTAAGTTGCCTAGGGTGGGCTGACTTGAACCTGGAATCCTTCTGCTCCTAGAGTGCTGAAATTACAGATGTGTGCCTCTAGACAGAGAGTCTTCGAAGTTTTATTTCCAGGTAATTTTCACAACTATTTTCTGGCCAAGTTAATAATAGCTTTACTTGGATCCCAAACTTACAGAATCAGAAGACAGTCAGGTAGTTAGAAGAAACTACGTCAGACACTTCGTTTGCTTCCATTCTGTCAACATCAGTGGAATCGATGACAAATATGATTCGTTCTGTACGTCTGATGTATGATCTCAGAAGTAACATTAATTTCTCCAGACTACTTGCATACCAGAAGTGGCTGTAAGAAGCAGTTGTTTTAACATTTCTCAAGGTTATCTAAGTTTTCTGAGCATTAAAGCTTTTGGTGGGTATGATATTTACAAATGCATTGAATTGCAGCCTATAAAAATTGTTGTCTTTGGGGCTGGGGAGATAGCAGAATAAACATTTGGCTGGCAAGCACAAAGGCCTGCGTTCAGTCCCTGGTTGAGGGGGTTGTCTTTGCCCCTGGGGCACACTGAGATGGCAATTGCTTATTATCCCAGCTCTCGGGAAGGTGTAAACAGGCAGATCACTACCAGTCTGATCTAGTAGTGAGACCCTGAACAGCCTGTGTACCCTTCCCTGAAATACAAATAAATAAACAAAAATTGTTGTCTTTCCAGCATAGTCCAAGTCAGAATAATGAAACAGAGGGAGGCTGGAGGGATAGATAGCTGCTCTACTAATGTATTTCCCATTTTCAGCTGTAGGTAAGTGTCACAAATTGAGGTGCTTCCTTTTCTCTGCTTTTGAGTTTTCTTTCTGAGTGATTTAGCTGCAAGACTGTTTGCTAATTGGAGACCAGGTCCAGTTAAGTGCCGAGGCAGGAGGCCTTCATGGGTCCTGAGCCTAGATCTCTCCAAGAGTCCCTCGCCAAACCCTGTAGCGCGTAGGCTGGTGTAGTGCTGTACTTCGTACAGCGAGTAGACTGGTGCTTAGTCAGAGGCACGAGACAGTTGCTGTGCCACTTTCTTTTCTGCTGCTCCCTCAAAAATTCAAGCTCCCCTTTCCACAGTAACAGCCAGCCCCTCTCTGGGTTCCTTGTTCCTACAGTCCAGAAGTGCTGCCAGCTACTATTGTGTGCTCACTGGGCTTACCTTGCTTGTGTCTCCTAATTTCAGATGTTCAGACATTAGACTCAGCTTGCAAATGGGTGTGTTCCCTAGTTTACAAGCAGGAGTTTACTGTATGTGTTTGAATTTGTTTTCCAATTTGTATATATAACTTTTAAAAATGTAGATGAAAATCAAGTACTTGTTTAAGTGTTACCTGGGTGTGGTAATGAATGTCTGTTAGTGTAGCTGAGGCTAAGGCAGGAGGCTTGCAAGTGTAAGCCTGACCTGGACAATTTAGTGAGACACTATCTTAGGAAAGAAAGAACAAAAGAACAGAAGAAAAAGAGAAGAAGAGAAAAAAGAGCTGAGGTGTGTCAGTGTGAAGGCTCCAACTTTGATCCCTTGTCCTACAAGAAAAATTCTTAACGGTTTAATATATTTCATGATATATATGAAGTGCCAGTGTTGTTATTAATATGTTGGCTTAGAAAATTTGATCTTGCTGTCTGCAGTTGTCATTTATATGCATAGGAAATGCTTTATTGGATAGTATACATTAAACTATCTGGCAGTGAAAGTTAAGTCATGTTGTAGGAAAACAAATTACCATTTAAATTATAAACATTGCATATATTAAATATCTATTTTTAAATATGAAAACCATTAGCAGGAAAGGAATTTGTTATACTAGAACTTATGAGGAAGAACAAAATACATCATATATATTTGCGTACATTCCAGGTGTTTGGGAAAGAAGTCTCACTGCCCTTGGTGGCTCATGCTTGTACTGTGAGCTACTTATGAGGCCGAGACCAGATGGTCAAGGATTCCATGCTGGCCTTGGGTAGTTTATGTAGATCCTATCTCAAAATAAATAGGGCCAAGAATATGGCTCAGTGCTCCCTGGGTTTAGTACCTAGGAAGGGAGGGAAGAGGGAAGTCAGCAAAATCCCAGTATAGTTATAGAAGGGAACTGGAGATTAACCGTGTAGACTTAGTAGAGGAAGGAGAAATGTAGAACTAAAGAAAATCATAAAACAGTAATACAAACCTTTATGAAGTGACTGGAGCCACAAGGTAAGCTGAAGTTTATAGAGAATCCTTAAAGACAGTGTAAAGTCAATTAAAAAGATAGTATCTGAAATAAGATTAAATTTTAAAAAGTTCTACTATCATCAGATTTTTAAGTTGGATAGAGCCATCAGTTCAGTTCACATTTACAAGTGAGTTGGAAAAGGTATGATATTAAATAAAAATTATAGACAATGTAAGGCAATTAGTACACTTGATCTTAGCCAAAAGGCTGAGAAGTGATAATAGGCAATTAATAAATGAAACATCTAACCACTTTAGATATATTTAGTTTTCCAAATGTAATTTATTTTAAAGACGAAGGAACAAAGACAAAAAACAAAGCAAAGCAACATACAACAGTAAAAATGGCACAGAATTTCAAAACGAGAACAGAAAACAATGGTTGTTACCTATTGTTATCATCAAATTTGTTGCTCAAAGTTGTTGAGATTGCCAGATAGAGGCATGCGTGATAGGGCAAACAATTAAACATTAACTCTTCCTTTTACTAAATCTTTATTTTTTCCTTGTCCATTTTACCTTTTAAACATTTATTTTAAAGAGAGTATAAAAATAATAGATGAGACATTAGGTGATACACATTTAAAAGAACATTAAATGTAAAGTAATTCTTGAGAATTCCATGAAAGTTGAATTGGCACCTGGAAATGATGCTAACTTGGTTTTTCATAAAAGAGATAATGCAGGTTCCAAAAATTATTGTACAGTAAACTTGCTACTAACCTTTGGAAAATTTCTAGAAAGAAAGCTGTAAACATTTATGAAAGAATGCCCTGCCGGGCATGGTGGCGCATGCCTGTAATCCCAGCACTCGGGAGGCTGAGGCAGGAGGATCGGTGCGAGTTCGAGACCAGCCTGGTCTACGAAAGTGAGCTCAAGGCCAGCCTGAACTGCGTGGTGAGACCCTGTCTCAAAAAGGCAAAAAAAAAAGAAAGAATGCCCAAATGGAGACATTTAAATATATTTACCAGACCATACCTGTAATCCCAGAACTCCAGGCTGAGGGAGGAGGATCACTGGGAGACCAGCCTGAGCTACAGAGTGAGCTCAAGGCCAGCCTGAGCTGCATAGCAGGACCTGTTTAGAAGACAAAATCAATCAATCTATCAAGAACACATGTCAGATGAACTTGACTTCTGTTAATAGGATTATGAGATTTTGGTAAATTTGAGTAATTTTTAAAACATTCCCTTAATTTGAGGAAAGTTTTTGGCCATATTCTCTGATAATATATATTGGGAAAGTATTTAACTTTAGAATAAGTAGTTATATTTGTTATAGTTAGATTCATAATAGATTGCAATCCAAAACAACTATTTTGATTAATGTCACCCTTGAGAGAGATCTTCAGAACATTACAAAGGGATTGCCTGTTTCATTTCAACATTTCCATTACTAGTTTCACTAAAAAAGTGGAAAGTAGGGCTATCTATGTGTAACTTGTTAAAGCTGAGCTTGGATGGCCGATACCATAGAAGACACTGAAGAAGATGTCTGTAAAATCTTTCCTAATCTACTGCATTTTGGTGTTTTCTTTTCCTGACATTCTTAACATATAATTTTAATTCATAATTTAGGTATTCCAGGAAAATTTACTTTTTGTCTTTCCAATGTTTTTACCAAATTACTGTATGACTTTCATGTAGTCCTTGTTATACCATAGTATCATTATGGACTTCATAATATGAGCTGAGAATTGGAAAAGCCTCTGCATAAGCTGTATGCTCTTATGTCTTCTAGGAATATGAAGCACGAACAGGGAGAGCTTGTAAACCATCAGCTCAGTCTTCAAGACGTAAAAATGTTGAATTTGAGCCACTTTCTACCACTGCCCTGATTCTTGAGGATCGACCATCGTGAGTACAATATTTAGTGATCATCCGGATGCCGCTTATATTTTAAGTATACATTTAATTTTTTTTCACTATTTCACTTAAAAGCTACCAAGAAATTATATATAGCAAAGGCTTTATTTTTACTTAAATTTTAAAATCCCACTCATATATCCTAAAATAGGGAGAACATATTGTTGATATGGAAGCCTTGTACATGTTTTGAGAACTCTCTGAGGCAAAATCGGAAACAAAATCTTGGCATTTGCTAGGTGTGGTGGTATAGTAAGGCCTGCTACCTTATTATTCTGGAAGGTGAAATAGGATCACTTGAGCCAACAAGTTTGAATTTTTGTGGTACCAGGAATTGAACTCAGAACCTTGCATTTGCCAGGCCAGCACTTGTTCCAGTGGTTCTCAACCTTTCTAATGCCGTGACCCCGCAATACAGTTCCTCATGTTGCGATGACCCAAAACCAAAACATAATTTTGGTGGCTACTTCAAATTACTAATTCCAATAAATAACATTTCACCATGCCATAGCATGGGTTTAAATATGTATTTTCTGATGGCTTTAGGGTACCCCTGTGTTTTGATCATTCGACCCCCACCGGGGTCTTGACCCACAGATTGAGAACCACTGACTTCTTTTTCTATGTTTGTTTGTTTTGTTTTGTTTTTATATATATTATGGCCAGCTCATCCTGCCCTGGGGATGGGGCTGGTGCAGCCTGTGGTACTGAGGATCAAACCATGGTCCCTGTAGTTGCCTACACTTGCCTTTAGACCACTGAGCCATCTTGCCAGCCCAGGTCAACAAGTTTGAGATCCATCTGGCCAACATAGTGAAACCCACCTCAGAAAAACAAATGAAAACAAAGGTTAGCTTTTTGTCTTGTTTCAGTACTCTGCTTCATATCTTGTATGACAGGGCCAGTGTTTCTCTCTCTCTTTTTTTGGTCTTTTTGAGACAGGGTCTCACTATGCAGTTCAGGCTGGCCTTGAGCTCACTTTTGTAGCCCAGGCTGGTCTCGAACTCGCACCAATCCTCCTGCCTCAGCCTCCTGAGTGCTGGGATTACAGGCGTGAGCCACCACGCCCGGCTTTCTCTTTCTTGACATTTAATGTGTACTGTATTTCAGGTGTACTTGTGCTTGCCTTTTACATCATGTAACAAGTGTTAACTAGTTGATTTACTATTATTAAGAATCTGTTCTTAAGGGATGGCCAGATAACTCAGTGGACTACAGTGCCTGCTTAGTGCCTGCTTAGGCAGAGTGTAGGGGCCAGAGCTCCATTCTTGGCACCACAAACCGTGCCAGCCCTGCCTCCGGGGTGAATTTAGATGACGATTGAGAATAGGCATGGAGGTGCGTGTCTGTAAGCAGAAGGATCCACTATAAGTCTGATCTATGAAATGAGACCCTATAGACTCTACTAAATACATTTTTTAAAAAAAACTGTTCTTAGAGGCTGGGGATATAGTTCTGTGATAGAAAATGCACTTAGCTTGCACAAGGGTGGGGCTTTTAGTCAATACCTACCCAAACATCTTAAATTGTTCCCTCCAGCTTTGCACTTTGTATTCTCTACACTGGATATTGTTCAGAATAATATCATCTGGTTTGTTATCAAACAAAAATACACTTTTGTTAAAAGAAGATGTCTTGTTTCTGAACTCCTTTTTCCCTCCTTGGGATCTGCTGTTTTTCTTTTATTAGAATAATTTTTTCTTCCAAGTAAAAATTCCTAGGCTTACTTGTAGTTTTCCTGATTTGTACCTATGATCTTAGTGAAGAGAAATAAAGAATCTGAAGCCAAACAGATCGAGGTAGAATAGTTTTTAGCTATTGTGAGAGAATAAAAGCTGGGCACATAAGTACTTTAAAAATATTCTTGTAAAAAGTTCTTAGTGATGTCCTGCCAAGAGCTTTCGAAATTGCCATCCAGAGAGGTCTGTTTTAGACCAACCTCTCGCTGCAGCATGCTGTTTCACACCTCTTTGAGCCTCCATGACTTCTCTCACAGTGTTACACTCGCTTGAAATGCTTTTGTCTGGTGTCTACTTTTCACTGGCTTAGTCCTTTAAGAGCTAGGGTTCTCTGTATCTAAGCCTTTCTTGACCCTTTCAGTCTTCAGCAATACCTGCTTCTGTTCAGTTTTCTTAAAACATGCAAGTTCCTTGAAACACTGTACCATGAAGTTATTTCCACACATTATACAGTACGTAATAACTTTATAAGATCTTGGTTTCTGTAATTTGTAGAAGCATCCACTTTTTTTTTTTTTTTTGTCTTTCTGAGACAGGGTGTTCCTATTCAGTTCAAGCTGGCCTTGAGCTCACTTTGTACCCTAGGCTGGTCTTGAACTCACAATGATCCCCTTGCCTCAGCCTCCCAAGTGCTGGGATTACAGGCGTGTGCCAGCATGCCCAGTGATTTCACATGTTTTTGAATATTTTTCTTTATAAATGGAGTGATTATAGCATTTAATTATCTGAAATTTTATTTAGGAATTTCAAATATAGGGCAAGTTTTGGTGAAAAACAATCCAGCAACATATATATTTCTCTCAACATATGTTTCTGTCTTTTAGTCACTGAATAGAACAGCTGCATAGCTGTCACAGTAGTGATGCTCTGCTCTGCTCTTCCTCCAGCTGTCAGCAGCGTGGTATTTACTGGATGGCACATTCAGCTTCAGTCCACAACCTTTGAGCCCCACTGTACGTTAGGGTTTTGCACATATGATAACTCAAGAAGGGAACTCTGGGGCTAATTAGTAAGTCAGTTGTTTATGTAATACATTATTTTGTCTTAAGAGTTTGCATATAAATGTTTATTTTGAACACTCAAACCACAATGAAAAGCAACTCACATAGAACTATCTGAAATGTTTAACTCTAAGGGGATATTAAATGAGGAACATCCAATTTGTCTAAAGATTTGAATCTCTCCTTTTACACTAGGCCAAGGCTGACATTTTTATTTTTTTTTAAAGAATTTTTTATTTTATTTATTTATTTTTTTCTTGTTTCAGAACCTTTATTTTTTTATTCACTCATTTTTATGGCCGGCTGAGCCTGCCTCAAGGACAGGGCTAGCGCAGCATGTGGCGCCAGGGATTGAACTGCGGTCCCTGAAGCCGCCCAAGCTTTCCCAAGCAGGCGCTTTACACCACTGAGCCATCCCGCTGGGCCCCCTGACATTTTTAGTTTACTCACTGTGGGGTACTTTTGGGCATTTATTTATTTATTTATTTAGTCAGTCAGTCAGTCAGTCAGTCAGTCAGTCAGTCGTCAGTCAGTCAGGGTCTCACTGCACAGATCAGACTTCCAGTGATCCTTCTGCTTTCAGCTTCCCAAGTGCTGGGATTAGAGGTGCACCACTATGCCTATTCTCAGTTGCTGTCTCAGCACACGCCGGGGCGGGGCTGGCAGGGCACGTCAGGGATCAGACCTCCGACCCCTGCATCTGCCGAAGCAGATATTTAATCTGCTGACTGGCTGGCTGAAGGGCCCATATTTTTATTTCGTTTTGTTTTTGCTTCTTTGCTTTGTGTGTGTGTATGTATATGTGCGTGTGTGTATGTGTATGTGCGTGTGTGCGTGTGTATGTGTGTGTGTGTGTGTGTGTGTGTGTGTGTGTGTGTGTGCAAGACAGAGTTCTGGGCTTACAGGCATGTGTCGCCACGCCTGACTCATTTTCCTTCAGCCTAAGGTGCTTTTACCTTTTTAAAGTGCTGGTCTCTGTTGTCAGTAAATTCTTTTTGTTTTTGAATGCTTTTATTATTATTATTATTATTATTATTATTATTATTTTTTTTTTTTTTTTGTCTTTTTGAGACAGGGTCTCACTATGCAGTTCAGGCTGGCCTTAAGCTCACTTTTGTAGCCCAGGCTGGTCTTGAACTCGCACCAATCCTCCTGCCTCAGCCTCCCGAGTGCTGGGATTACAGGTGTGCGCCACCACGCCCAGCGCTTTTATTATTTTTCCTATGTCCCATTTTTCTCAGTTTGATTATGATGTACTTCAGTGTGGTTTTCCTGTTTTACCTGAGATGTGCTAAACTTAATGCATCTTTCACTTATTTTCTGTCAACCTCAGAAAATTTTTAATTTTCAAACTTTTTCAATTCCACTTCATCCTTTCTTCTGAGATAACATTTAAACATATATTATGTCTCTTGGTATTACTGCTTTATGTCCCACAGCTTATCGAGTCTTTCTTGTGTTTGTTTTTTTCTGTGTGTATTTGATGTTGTGGTTTGTAAAAATTCGTATGTCTTTAAATTTGCCAGTGTTTTTTTCTTCTGTGTATAATTTGCTCTCATTTTTTTTTTTTTCATTTTAGAAATTGTAGTTTTCATCTGTGCAAGTGTCTGGATCTTGAAGTTCTCTTACTATCCTCATGATTTTTCTATTTTCTTAAATGTGTGTATTCAGCTATTTTATCATCCTTGTGTTATAACCCTATTCTCTGCACATTTTAACATCTTTACTGTTAATTAACTTTCCTTCTTTATGTGCTTTCATATCTGATAATTTTTATTAAGTATCAGACATTACAATTTACGTAGTTGGAGATTGGACATACATCTTTGTAAATGTTTTCAGCTTTAGACTGATATGCTGTTCAGTTACTTGGAATTGCTTTAATTTGTGTAGTCTGGTCTGTATTGCAGAATAGTGTTTAGTCTAGAGGCAGCACCTTTCTCCCAACAGACTCTACTTGACACTCTCTTGTAGGTCTTTGTACTCTAGTTGGGCCTGTGTGATCTTTGAAGTAGCTTTGTGCCAGTCTAGAGGTTCTTTCCCTTGGCATACTTTAACTACACATGTACGTGGGTGTGCACACGTTGTGAACAGGCACAGACATGTTATTACTCAGTCAAAGACTGACTAAGCAGCTTAAGTCTGTCTCTCTTTATATTACATTCAGGCTGTCTGCCTCAGCCTGTCTTAGGCCACACCCATAATTCCCAGCAGTATTCAGACCCATAATCTCATCAGTACTAAAACACATAATCCCAGTGACTCAGGAGTCAAGTCTCAATCTATAGAAGTCTCCACCCCATGATTTCATGAGGCTTTGGGGGGACAACTAAACATATGCCATTACAAAACTGATTTATAGTAATAGAAACGAGAGATGTGATTTCAGGTGATATGGAATGTGGGTAAATATTGGGCACAGACGTTTCACAAAGAAAGAAACTATGTAGTGTGAAGGGAATTGTTAAAAATTAGTAAAGTTTAAATATGCATAACGATCACATTCGTCATAGGGAATTTGTACCTGACATGCTATATCTTAATTTCTCTTTGTTTTTCCATTCTTTTCCACTAAAGTGAAAGTTTGTACGTGTGGATTAGTGTGTTTGTTGCACATATATATCCAGTTGTCAGAACTTATCATACTATTCTTAAATATTCATTTGTTTGTAAATAAATTATATTTCAAAAGAGTTGACTAAAAATAACTCTAGGGGCTGGCCAAATTTTGCTCAGCAGATTAAAGCGCCTGCAAGCAGGCAAAAGGGGCTGGGGGTTCAATCCCTGGGTCTGGCGCTCTGAGATGGCAGTTGAGACTGGATATGGTGGCACACTGCCTACAAACCCATCCACCTGTAAACAGGTGGATCACTACAAGTCTGATCTGATAGTGAGACCCTGAACACCCTGTGGACCCTTCCCTAAAAATGCAAAAAAAAAAAAAAAAAAAAAAAAAAAAAAAAAAAAAAAAAAAAAAAAAAAAAAAAAAAAAAAAAAAAAAAAAAAAAAAAAAAAAAAAGTAAAAATACTCTAGTAAGCTTATAAATAAAATGCTGAGACCATATAATATTGAAATCTGTACAGATTTATAGGCACATGAATACATACAACAAATACTAGGAACGTAGATTCTGATCCTTTTGCAAAATGCAGTGATTCAAAGAGAACTAGTGCTTTCCTTTATTACTGTATGAATGAGAAGGTGCATGTAGCTCCGAAAAAGTAATGTGTAATGTGAATATTAATCTTTTAAAATTAGCTTGACCAAGTAAATTTTTTTTCCCCAGAAATCTTCCTGCTAAATCTCTGGAAGAAGCTTTACGTCACCGACAAGAATACGATGAGATGGTGGCTGAGGCTAAAAAACGAGGTATACATTTGTTTGGCTTTTCATCTTCTTATTTTCGTTTTTCTTAATACCTGTCCCTAGCACATAATGAAGACATTCAATGGGCTTGGCACATGCACGTGACTCGTCTTAGTCCCTTTTCGTCCTTTTTTTCACCTTTCTTCCTGCTCCCTCCATCTATTCCTGCCGAAGCTCTAGCTCCATATGTATGTATGTGTTTCTTTTTTTAGCCAGTTCTTCCCGCCCACCTTCTTTTCCTTCCCACCCTGCCCCTCTTGTTGTTAGCCTTCCCATTTGGCAAAGATCCCTACTTCCTGTTATCTCTTCCTTTGCTCTTTATTTATATTTTTGGTTTCTCATATAAGTGAAATCATGTGACAGTTACACTTCTACTAATTTCATTTAATATTATGGTTTTAGGCTGGTGAGATAGCTCAGCACACTGAGCTCCTGCTTAGATAAGCACAGGGGCCAGGATTCCAACCCTGGCACCCTGGGCGTGTTGAGCCAGGCACCAAAGCCAGCATGGTGGTGCATGCCTGTTATCCCAGTGCTAGGGAGGCTGTCTGAGCTGCAGAGAGAGACCCTCTATCAAAATATGTAAGTTGATTCTGTATGGAAGAGTAGTACTTCATTATGTATAAATGCAGTACCGCATTCTCTTCATCTATTCATCTCTTAGCAGACATATAGAACATTTCCATGATTTACCTATTAAGAATTGTGCAGTTGTGGATATCCATACATCCCTTTTAGGAAGATACCTAGCAGAGGAAGGAGTGGGTTAAATGTAATTTTCTTATTAGCTTTTTGTTTCTTATTTGTTTGTTTGTTCATTTATTTATTTAGTGGTACCAGGGATTGAACTCAGGATCTTGCTCTTGCCAGGCAAGCACTTATTCTACTGAGCTATCTCCCCAGCCCCCAACCCCCACCCCCCCTTTTTTTTGTATTTTAGTAAGGGTCTACAGGATCTCACTGCAGAGATTGGACTCATAGTGATCTGCCCGTGTTCAGCCTCTGAAGAGCTGGGATTACATTTTTTTTAAAAAAAGCTTATAATGATTTTTATTATGTTGCTGAGCTATCTCCCCAGCCCAGAAGTCTTTATATATATTCTAGGTTAGTCTTTCGTCCAAGGAATAGCTGGCAAAATTACTTTTGCAGGACTGGGGAGATAGTTCAGTGGTCTGAGTATCTGCCTGGCAAGTTCCAGGACCTGCATTCGATCCCTGGTATCACATGCTGTGTAGGTCCTGTGTGGAGCTGACCACTGAAACTAGGCTTGGTGGTGCACCCCTGTAATCCCAACGCTGGGGAGGCTGAGAGAGGAGGATCACTATGGGTCTGAGCTATGTACTGAGACCTGTACCAAATAAATTAACGAATAAATAAAAAGATTACTTTTCCATGCTGCTGGTCTGCAGGTTGTCTCTTTGCCCCACCCCTCTCTCTTTCTGTGCTGAAGCTTTTAATTGCTAAGATGCCGTTTGTTGATACTTGGAAGTCATCACAGCTGTGTCTGAACACCCTTGCCTATGCCCCTGTCTTGGAGTTTTACTTATATCTTTCAGTTTCTCTTAACATTTGGGTGCTTGGTCGACTTTGCTTTTTAGAGTACTACATTGGGAGATGTATGGATCTCTGTTTCTTCTTCTCCATGTGGATAGCTAGTTTTCTCAGCACTATTTACAAAAGAGGCTTGCTTTCTTCCAGCATGTATTTGGCACCTTTGGACCAAGGTAGCTGAATGTGTCTGGGGTTATGTCTGCTTCCATTGTTCTAGTCGATTAATACACATGCCTCTGTTGTGGCAGCGTGTGCTGTGTTGTCACTGTAGATTTGTAGTGTAACTTTAAATCCAAGATTGTGTGATATCATGCTTTGCTTTTGTTACTCAGGATTGCTTTTGCTATTCTGGGCTTCTTGTTGTTCCATGTGAACTTAGGGTAGTATAAAATTGAACTTCAAAGCGCGATGTAATGGATCCCAGCACTCTGGGGAGTTGAGGTAGGTGGGGCCTAAATTTTGAGTTTTGCCTGGGCAAGAAAGACTGGCTCAAAATAAAAATGTAAAGTAGGGCTGTGATATAACTCAGTGTAAATGCCCCGGGCTTCTTTCTTAGTATGACCACCCCCTCCTATGAGATAAATAATATACATCATAATGTAATGACTTTTATTGAAGCAGTATGTGAAGTTTACATTCATCTTGGGGAGTAGTGCCTGTCCATAATAGTTTTCCCTTCTCACATCCCTCTCTCTGCCCCTTTTTTTTCCTTCTTCTTCTTCTTATTATTATTCTTAGTTCATATTTATGACATATAATGTTAATATTCACCGAGGTTATCATGTTCCTATACGTCGCTTTTTAAAATTCTTCTTACTTTTCCTTACACACTCTCCTGGCCCCTGGAGGAGCCATCCTACTTACAAGAGATCTTTCTCCTGTTTTCATCTATCCATCCATCCATCTATGCATCCATCCTTTATTATGCTGTTGGTGCTTACTTAAATGAGAGATATCATACATTATGAATTTCTTGACCTTAACACTTTAGTTTCTATAGAAATGGCTAGTGAAATTGTTAAGTTCATCCTCAAGGAGATAGTGAGTTCTTGTTTATTTTTGCTACTTTAATTAGGTCCTCTGTTTGTTTTTTCATTCTTGAGATTGGACCCAGGGCCTTGTAAATACTTTTTACAAAACTAATGTCAGTGAAAGACAGTAGACTGTCTACAAAGGATCTTGAAATTACAGTCATAGAACTTGGACTGTTCACTATCTTAATTTATAAATGAAGAAACTCATGAATTTATTTGCGCATTTTATTTTTTACAATATTTAGTCTTGATTTTACAGTTTAATGATTTTAACATTGCTAAGTAACTATATAGCAATGAGAATATGATTTAAGGCTAAAGTTTGTTCTTGTGACTTAGAATGTCTCTAGATTTCCAGCTTTCTCGTTTAATGAGTATAAACCACAATTATTTTCTTCCTCAACCAAAATAATAAAGGTAATTTATTATTTGCTGACCATGGCAGTTTAGGATAAATATGCAATTTAAGAAGATATTACATAGCTGGCTATATTTTTATACCTAGACCTTAGTAATAACTGATTGATTGTTGTTCCTTTGATTTCAGTGAGTATTACAATAGTATACTGTTTAGCTTTTATGTTACTATTATGGAAGTGAAGCTCTATTTATGTTTTAAATAAGATATTTTATTTAATTTTTTTTAAATAAAAAATAGCAATGTGCTGGGCATGGTGGTGCACACCTGTAATCCCAGCACTTGGGAGGCTGAGACAGGAGGATTGGTGTGAGTTTGAGACCAGCCTGGGCTACAAAAGTGAGCTTAAGGCCAGCCTGAACTGCATAGTGAGACCCTGTCTCAAAAAGACAAAAAACAAACCCACTGTGTGACATTTTCAAAAATGTTAGTAGTGCATTCCCAGTAATTAATACAATGAATATTATTGTCCTAGTAGTAGGTATACAGAGCACAGGATGTAGACATGATAAATTTTCTAATCATTGTTGGTAGAAAATTTTCTTCTCATTGAACTAAGAGAAAGTAGTTGTATACATAATCCAATGTTTAATAATCACAGTGGTTTATTGGCAGAACTGGCAGTGAAGCTGTTGATTTAAGCCTTTTACAGCTCAGCATACTAATTTTTTATGCCTCATGGTTAAACTTTTCTGCTGGGTGGCTAAGGGCAAGTTAAAGCAAGACCTGTATAACAAAACATGTAACTTTTGTGTCAGGTCAGTCAAATCTCCTCAGAATTTACTCTGAAACCATGTACAGTGCTTTGTAGAACTGTTGTCATTGTCAGCTGTCTGGATGAGTCACAGCCATTGCTTGACCAGTTTGCTCTCTGTGAAAGCCTGAGGGAATGTTTTCTCTCTAGGTGACTCTCCTTAGGCACACTATACATTGTCAATCCATTTCCTCTGTAGCCCCATAATTTCCTTGAACAGAAAAGTTAGGAAACCACTGAGTTACAGGGTGTTACAGTACAGGTTCTCTTATGTCCTGAGCCCTCACTGACTTTGAAGGACCTTGTAGCCCTTCTTTTTCACTAATGTTTAGTCTGAAAACTTACATTCTTAACCCTCCAGAAAAGAAGCTTCGTGGTACTATTACTCTGTAACATAGGTACTTCAGCTTAACACCACTGTCTTTCTGAATATAAAACATCTTACACTTAGCTTGGAATCGGTATTTTCTAGCAATCATTGATATTCTAATAAATTCCTGGACAGTGTGATAAGAGCAGTTACAAATTTTTACACAGACAATAAATAAGATATTTAAAGGCATTATCTTTATGGTTTTTTAAAATGTCCAATTCATTAAGCATTAAGTTTATCTGACTCTAAAGATTTTTAAATATTTGCCATCTTATTGATTCTTGCCCTTTTTTGGAATTTTGAGATAGGCTTTTGCTATGTAGTCCAAGATGGTCTTGAACTTGAGATCTTGCTACCTCAGCCTCTTAAGTGATAGGATTTATAAATATATGCCACCATGTCTGGCTGTTAATATATAAGATAATTATTGATAAGTATATGATGCTGAAAATGGAAATAAGGATGGAGGGAGAGGGAAGGCAAAATGGAGAAATGACTAAGATGTATGTGTACATACAAAGTCCTTAGGCTAAATGTATACATTATGTGTTACAAATGTGTACTAAATTAAAAGGTTAATGATCCTTCAAACATCATAGGATAAAGCTAATATTAAATTGGGAAAGCAGAAGGCTGTAGCTTGAATACTGTTCAAAATGATCTTACTCTGATATTTTGACTAGGCCTAGAGGTAGATTTACTAGATCAGGTTTGTAAGCCTCTCCTTCAACACGTTTTGCCAAGGCATGTTACATAGAATCTAAATACATAAACACGAAAGCTGGTAATACTGCTTACTTAACTTCTTGTGGAGATAGCTTCTAAGAAATATATGAAGCATCATTTGAAAACAGTTGTGCTAGCAGTTCTCCAAAGCCCTCCCTGGTTCTAGAGTTACCCGCACATAACTTTTGAGGTGTCGCTCACATCTCTAGTATTTGAGGTTGCTCCTCTACCGTTGTGGCCATTGCTTTCTAGAGTTGTTGGTACATGTGGTTTTTGGAGGAAATCTTTTTTTTCTCTCACAGCATACTAAAGAGGGTTCGCATATGAATAGTGCCATTAGCAGAAATCACTTTTAACTTCTTTTTGGTGCTGGGAATCAAACTCTCAGCACCTAGTGCTTTCCAAGGGGGAGATTGGGCCACAGAACTCTATCCCCAGCTCCAAAAAGCAATTTTAATGTCACAATGTCATGATTTATGTTAGGAGATCCTTAAACTGCTTTACAAGAAATGGATAGTCATTAGGTTTTCAAGGTATTTATTTTTTGCATACTTAATTCATAACAGATATTACTTTTGTTTCAAGTAAAAGAAATATATGATGGAATAATTTATTGAAGTCATTCTTTGGTCTTTATTCCATTTAAGGTGTTAAGAATATGTTAATACAATTATTTTCTTTTTCTTTTCTTTCCCCTTTTCTTTCTTTCTTCTATCCAGAGATGAATACTTGAGAAATCCTCTCTTAAAGAGTTAAGTAGAAGGGAGTTTTTTCTAACTCATTTGTATTAAAATAATTCTCACTTATTTAAAACAGAAATTAAAGAAGCACATAAAAGAAAAAGAATAATGAAAGAGCGATTTAAACAGGAAGAAAATATTGCAAATGCAATGGTAATTTGGATCAATGAAATACTGCCCAATTGGGAAGTAATGTAAGTAAGCAGACTTCTGCTAAATTTTAGGTTGTCTCTCAACGTCTTGTCTGCATGTCTTTGTTACTTATCACCATGTGTGTTACACTTTGGCTATGTTATAGTACTAAACAACACCCAAAAAAATCCCCATTTTTATCTCGATGCCTTTGCTTTTATAAATCCCTCAGGCTCTGATGTGTACTTCTCTCACCATCTTCTGTGTCTTTCCAAAATCTACCTATTCTTTGAGACCCATGCAAAGTACTGATTGATTTGTGAATCTTTCAGTTTCTTCAGTTAACGTATTTTCTTAGTTTTGATATGCGTTAGTTATCAGATGCACTACTGATATAATGACAGGTTTTTTTTTTTAACAGAATCTATTAAATTAGATACATGCATTTTAAGATGTACTTGTCAATTCTTAAATATTAAAAATGTTAAACACCTCCCTTATCAAGGGTCATATTATGTATCTTTCTCTTCGGAAAAATGTCACACTATTGAAACTATTGTATTTTCTGCCTTATTTTCCCTTTAATTTTTTGCTATTTTTATATATGGACACAGAGGTGGGGATAGTTCAGCCATGCCTGGTATAGATATATTGACAATTTATTGAATACTGGCTATGCGACAGATATAGTAGTTCTTTTTATTTTTTCCATTCTGCCATTTCAATTACCTTCTGGTCATCTGGGGTCTGAAAATGTTGAAAATTCCAGAAATAATTTATCAATTTTAAATTACTCCCTGTCCTGGTTATAAATGATCCCCATTGCCTAGCATATCCATGTTGTATCCACTTTTCCTGCTAGTTACTTAGTAGTTTCCTTTATTAGATCTGCTGTCATGTTACTGCAGGGCTTATATTGAAACAGTCCTTATTTTACTTAACAGTGGCCCCAAGCACAAGTGTAGCTACGTTTGCAACTTAGATACTGTCCTTTAGGTGAAAAAGGCTTTGCGAGAAATGGAGACCACATTACCTTTTATTGCAGAGTATGCTGTTACAACTTTTTTTTTTTTTTTTTTTTTTTTGCCGTTCTTAATCTCTTATTGTATCTGATTTATAAATTCAGCTTTATCATGAGTATATATGCATAGGCAAAAATTTCAACTATCCACTAGGGTATTTGGAGTTTATCCCCTTCAAACTGAAGGGAGAGGGGTACTGTATTCTTTTAGGGTCTTAGCTGTTTTGCTTACAACTTTTATTAAGTATATATACTTATTTTTATTCAAACATTTATCTTACCGGGAAGCTTATGTTAGGGAAGTAAAATGATTTGCCCAAGGTTAGACATTTAGTGAATGACTCAAATAGATTTGAACTCAAGTCTGACTGTGAAGCCTAAACCCACTCAGCAGACTGCTGCCCCCTGTGGGGCGGTGGTGGTATAGTGGTGAGCAGAGCTGCCCCCCAGAGCCTAGTGCTTGTGCAGCAGTGGTGGTATAGTGGTGAGCAGCGCTGCCATCATGCAACTAGTATTTTTGGCATAAAAGTAACTTTTCTCCTTTTCTTGCCTCCTTCAATTCTAGGCGTAGTACAAGAAGAGTTCGAGACCTGTGGTGGCAGGGATTGCCTCCTAGTGTTCGTGGGAAAGTTTGGAGCCTGGCTGTGGGAAATGAGCTAAATATCACTCCTGGTTTGTATTCTCTATTCAGTTACTCCCATACATACAAAGAGTCACCTCCAGAATTATAAAGCAGATTAATAGAGTGCCATTTTAAATAGCACTACCATAAATAATACTATTTTAAGAGCATGCCTCACTTCCCCTTTTATGATTTAATAACTATTGTATTTCATATTACATAAATTGTTTCTTAGCCGGGCGTGGTGGCTCACGCCTGTAATCCCAGCACTTGGGAGGCTGAGGCAGGCGGATCGGTGCGAGTTCAAGACCAGCCTGGGCTCCAAAAGTGAGCTCAGGACCAGCCTCAACTGCATAGTGAGACCCTGTTTCAAAAAGACAAAAAGACAAAAAAATAAATAAATAAATAAATAAAAATAAAAATAAATAAATAAATAAATAGTTTCTTTATAACTATTGATAAAGTCTTGACAATCCTGTGCATAGCTAATTTTAAGCACTTCTGAACTGTGTACGGCATGAAAGAGTAAGTATATGCCAAGAAAAGAAAGTCTTGGGAAAAACTTGTTTTTTTCTCAAAAAATATAAATGTTAGGGAAGGCTAGGAAATTGATTTTTCTCATTCTCTGTGTATACTTTTTGGAGGTTCTTTTTTTAATTTAAAATTTTTAATGTTTAAAAACCAGAAAAATAGATTCTCAAAGAGTTCTTATTTTTCTTAGGTTTCCTAACATGTAGAGGAATTCAGCTTTTTAATTAAAAATACTTAGATAGAATTAGGATCATATCAAATTGAGGAAAATAAGATAATTTTAAAAGTTGCTAAAATAGGGGCTGGGAAGATAGCTCAGAGGCATAAACACTGACCTGGCAAGCACAAGGACCTGAGTTTAATCCCTGGCCCCATGTGCCTCGCAGTCTCGGCCTAGATCTCCAGGTACCCACCATGGGGCCCCAGAACTGGGTGTGGGGGCACACGCCTATGGTCCCAGCACTCGGGAGGTTGAGCCAGGAGGACCTCTGTGGGTTGAGACTGGTGTGGGGGCTACAAAAGTGAGCACAAGGCCAGCCCAAACTGCATGGCAAGACCCTGTTTCAATAATAATAATAATAATAATAATAATAATAATAATAATAATAGTTGCAAAAATGGCCTTAGTGATGTTAATGCTAGACAGTTAATTTACTACACCACAAAAGAGCCCTTAGTAATAGAAATGATATATTATTGCTGTTACTTTTAAAGGTCTTCTCCTAATTAACAAAGCATACAGGCAGTGTCTCCATCCAGACTTCCGGCTTTTGAGACAGGGTCTCATGGTGTGGTGCAGCCTGGTCTGGATTCCCTGTGCAGCCCTGCTGGCCCTGAGCCTGCCTGTGAGCCTCCTGCCTTGGCCTCTAGAGTGTGGGGGTCCCAGGCGTGCTTGACCACGATGAGCAAAGACAGAGGTTCAGACAATGTAAAATAATGGTTTTGTCTCTCAAATTAAAACAGCTAAAAGTGAGTGAGAATTATCTAGACACAAGGAGATAAAAGATAACTTAGAAGTATTTACCAAAAGTCTGAGAAAGATAAGCTTTGATTCATATATTCCAGTTCTAAGAATTTAAAGAAATAAGCAGGATTGGGTACAGAGCCTTTTCTGTCTACATGGACATTCGCTGTAGCAATCAGCATTTATATAACTGGCCAAAGCTATAAATATTTAATTTTAAGGAGATGCCAGGTTTGGATATAATGACAGATGAAATTCTCCTTTTTGGAACTAAGGATTGAATTTAAGCCTTTACACTGAGCCTCAGCCCCAGACCTTTTGAATTTTTGAGACATTTGCTAAATTAAGTTGTTAAATTGCCCAGGCTGGGTTCAAACTTGTGATCCTTCTGTCTTGGCCTCCTAGGTTGCTAAAATTAAAGATAAGCATCACCACTCTTGGTTAAAGGTTACGTATTGTTTTTTAAACTGACTTTCATAATTATCTTGTAAATGAAAAATAACTTTAAGTAGCATAAAGAATTAAAAGTTTTAATTTACTTAAGAAAAGGATAGGTTTTTGTTTTTACTTAACTGTTCCTCAAATAAAACAACGTGTGGGCTGGATGTTGTGGCACAGGCCTATAATCCCAGTATTCGAGAGGCTGAGGCAGGAGGATTGCTCATAGTTCAAGACTAGACAAGACTACAAAGTGAGCTCATGGCCAGCCTGAACTCCATAGCAAGACACTGTCTCTGGCTTTCACAGAGAGCAAACTGGTCAAGCAATGTCTGAGACTCATCCAGAGGGCTGACACTGTCAAAAGATTTACAGACAGCTGTACAAGGCTTCAGGGTAAATCCTGAGGGGACCTGAATGACCTTGTCAGATTCAAAAGTTACATTTTTTGTTATATAGGTCTTGCTTTACCTTGGTTTTAACCATCTAGCAGAAAAGTCTAACCATGAGCTATAAAATGTAAAGCCGTATTAATATATGGAGCTGTAGAAGGCTGATGTCAACAGCTTCTGACATTGCCAGTTATGCTGATAACCCACTAATATTACAGACTATTGGACTATATATACAGCTACTTCCTCTTAGTTCAATGAGAGGAAAGATTTGTACTAATAGTGTTTATGCAAAATACAAAATCTGCATCTTGTACTCTGAGCAAATGCTATGAAGACAGCAATTTGCAATGTGTTAATTATTGGAGGTGTCCTACTAACCTGTTGTAAAATTGTCTCATTGCTATTTCTTTTCATTAAAATTAATTAAAAAATAAAAAAATTGCCGGGCGTGGTGGCGCATGCCTGTAATCCCAGCACTCGGGAGGCTGAGGCAGGAGAATTGGTGCGAGTTCGAGACCAGCCGGGGCTACAAAAGTGAGCTCAAGGCCAGCCTGAACTGCACAGTGAGACCCTGTCTCAAAAAAGACAAAAAAAAAAATAAAAAATAAAAAATAAAAAAAAAAAAATTAAAAAGACCAAAAATAAATAAATTAAATAAAATAAATTCTGGATGTGCTTTTTTTGCCTCCACTTTGCTTGGAGCAAATTCAAAGGAAATGTATTTAGATTACAGGCAGAGCTTTCAGTTAGATTTTTTAAAAGCCTCAGTTGGTGCCATTTGTACTCTTTGTATTGTTGTTGATAGCTTTGGCTTTAGAATATGAGGTACCTTGACAATTTAGACATTAAAATATTGGTTAAGTACGAGTAAACTGTAATTAAGGGTTTTTTTTAAAGCTCAGTGTGTTAGCATATACCTATAGTCCCAGAACTCTGGGAGGCTGAGGCAAGAAGATTACAAATTTGAACTCAACTTCGATGATTTAAGAAGTTAGTGTAGTTAATTAGCAAGACTAAGTCTATTGTTATAAAGAGCTAGGATTTTAGCTCCATGCATAGGCCCAGACATACACAAACTTAAAAAGGGGAAAAAAAAATCTTTTTCTTGTTCTGTGAGAAAAAATGGAACATTTTCATAATCAAATAATAATTACAGTAATTACACTTTATATTTTGTCTTCAAAGTAATATAAGTACTAAACCAAAAAGATTCTTAGAAAAAAAGAAACAAAGTTTATTTTCAACAAGATAAAAGTATAAATGAAATAAATTAACATATATATAGAAATATTTTTTAAACAATGTGATACGTAATTTGAAGAAATATTTGAACTTCCTCCATCTGTGTATTTCTCTTTTTTGCTCCTTGCATACATTTTCTTTTTTTAAAGTTTGAAATTATAAAATTTTGTAAGATGATCATTTTTTCAGAGTAATTTTAAGTTTGCACTATTAAATATATGTTTAGGAGTGAAATTCATTCTTTTTCATTAGTGGTGGGAGAGGTACTAAATTTTAAATAAATTTTCTTGTTTTACTTTTGAATAGCTCTAATAATTTGACTCTTCTCGTATTTGTTATAATCGTGAAATTTATAGCTCTAAAGTCAGTCAAGCATGATTCAAATCTTGGTTTCACTGTATTAGGTATGTCACCACGGACAAAGTACTGAACATCAAAAGTCTTAGTTTTCTTTACCTAAAAAATGGGACTAAGATCATGAGGTAGCAAAAAGATGGTTTTAACAGTTATTTGTAACAGTAAATGTCAAATTTATAGTGAAAATACATTTTGTTGAGACTATAAGTATTGGTACAAAATGAGAAAGGGAAACACTGAAATCAAAGTGTTCTGTGTTTAAGTGTAAGTCACTGTCTTTAAGCCCACTTCAAGCTAATTTTTTGTTGCCACAAAGTAAAATATGAGGAGCCAAGCATGGAATTGATTTTTTTTTTCTTTTTTTTTTTTTTGTCTTTTTGAGACAGGGTCTCACTGTACAGTTGAGGCTGGCCTTGAGCTCACTTTTATAGCCCAGGCTGGTCTCAAACTCGCACCGATCCTCCTGCCTCAGCCTCCCAAGTGCTGGGATTACAGGTGTGCGCCACCACGCCCGGCTAGGAATTAATATTAAATGCCCTTTTTATTAGGAATATGTACTGCCACATTGTCATTATAGGGTCTGTCTCACGGCTTCCAAAGTGATGGATTTGTTTCCTGAGACTTTCTTCTTTCAAGACAGCATTTTACCTTTTTATTTATTTATTTTTTCCTAGCACAAGATAAGCACTTTACCACAGAATCATATCCACATCTCTTCCAAGGCCATTTTAAAATTTGGGTAACATAATGAAACTGATTGTATAGTTAGTTTGAAGCAAAACAACAACAAAAAACTCACGTGGACTGACATGGTATAAAGCCCCAAGTTTAATCCCTAACAAAACAAACTTACTACAATTTAATGTCCAGTGATCCCAAATCATCATATACATAAGTTTTATTACGTCTGTGAAATCACTTAATGGTATTGGACAAAATTGAAAGAAATTTTAAGAGTTTACATTTCAAAACTATTAGTAGTAGTGAAAAATGTATAGAAAGAAGAAACTAATATGTTTGTAATGCATCTAGTCTGCTGGTAGTGAACCTGTGCCACAGGTGCCACAGTAGGGCTGTTTGTATCATTGAAAAGCTTGTAAAGGCTCACTATCACTGACCTAGTCAGCTGTTTTATAATCTGATTCCTGGACACCGAAAGCATACTTTATGGCACAGTCAGACATTGAAATATTGTGGAGTTATTTGAATAGAAACAAGAACAGTTTTGTATCTATTAATGTAGAACAACTTCTAATATAACAAAGTCGGGTACAGACCAGTGCATGTAATATGTTGCCACCCCTATTTTTTTAAACAAGTATATGTAGGTATATACTGATGAAGAAAGCCAAGAGCAGAGTGGGTAAGGTTTTGAAGTCTCACAGGTAGCCATAATCCCAGCACGTGGGAGACTGAGGCTAGAGGATCTCTAAGTTGAAGCCTAGCTGGAGTACACAGTGTACTCGAGGCCAGCTTGAACTACATAGTGGCAACCTGTCTCAAAAAATGCATGAAAGAATGAATGAATGAAGTCCTGCAAGTAGTGAGGGAAGAGCTGGAATATGATTCATGGTCTGATTGACCCCAAAAGTTAGATTTCTGCTGTTCCACAGCGATACTCCATTAGTAAGAACCTCAGTTTTTGCTTCATGCATCCATTCTATATTGTGTATATCTGGATGTGGGATGGTCAGTCACCATTATTTTTACTTGTTGTCTTTGTGGTTATGTAGTGGATTCTTTTAGTAGAATTAAATACTTCAATTTGCTACTATGTAAGTAAAGAGTAAAAATTATAATATATGAATATATTCTTTTTCTTTTGAATTTTTTTTCCTTAGAACTTTATGAGATCTTCCTTTCAAGAGCAAAAGAACGATGGAAAAGCTTCAGTGAAACGAGCACAGAAAATGATACAGAAGGTGTGATTTTTCTTTTTCAAATAATAATTACAGGATGAAAATTCAGTTACTGAAGACAATACTTTGATTTTATATCATGTATCAGGAACTGTGGTAACTTCTATAAATATCTAATTTAACCTTAGCCATTTTAGTGGGTATTATCTGGAATTACAGAGGAAACTAAGGCTTAGTTAATAACATGATAAGAGAAGCTGCATATAAACCAGATTTACTGTACCCTGGAGCCAAGAATTTAAATAACAGTAAGCTAATGGGATGAAGTACTTTTAGGCTAACCCGCTAGTTTAAGACATGTTCTTCACACCTCCTTTGTGACCTCTCTTCCTCACTCCCTAAGTTACTTACAAATCTTCCTGTGCCTTATTATTTGTTCATTTAACTCATTCATAGCCCCATCTTTCCCCTACTCTCCTCTGTTTGGTTTTTCCTGAATATTTTGAAGAAAGCAGAAGCACTTGTTTTTTCCATAATTTATTAAATTTAGGTAAATTTAGAGAAATGATCTATTTTCCTTGAGTAATGGGGCAACAGTTGGTTTTGTTGGTTGCTTTTCTCTGTTTTACTTCATATAGAAATAAAATTTCTTTTCTTACCTACAAGTAAAACCCTAAAATTGAGCCCGATGGGTTGTGCATGCCTTACAGCAGCGTGCAGAGCTGAGACAGGACCCCAGCCTGCGCCCAACCTGGGCAACTGAGCGAGAGTTCTGGCTCAGAAATTAAGCAAAGGATGTAGGTGTGGGGCTTAATACCCAGGACCATTAACAACCCCAAAATGGAAAACCGGGTCTTCAAGTGTGAACACGGCTTCAGAGTGGTAGTTTTGTAGTGGTTTTCTTTGGTTCAATTTTTGAAAACATTTTGTGAACATTAGGAGGGAAAAACTGATTAAAGAAGGGCAGAGAGAAGATTTGATTTCCTGCAAGTGCCATTCTGAGACCTGTTAGCTATGTCAGCTATTTACGGGGAACTAAAAGTGCAAGAAAGTAAAGATGTCAGGAGCTTTATTCTGGCAGGACCTCAGCTATTTTATTGTTCTTTCAAAAACTAACTACTATGAGACACTAGAATTTTAAGAATTAAGACAAGCATTGACTTTGAGATACTGTATCCTGAGTAAACAGTGAAAGCTTTCACCAGTAGAAATCATCAGAAAGTATTGAATAATTGTAATCAGGAATATTAATTGAATATTCTAATCAGGATTTTACCTAAATTACTGTTTTCTTTTTCCTGAGTATTTATAATTTGTAGCTGTAATTTAATTTTTGGCCATTAGCTTTTCAAATACTACTGCTTTAGCCCCATTTCTCTTTCTGATATTCTGATGTGTATGATAGACCATTTAACAGTGTTCCAGAAAACTATTAGACTTTTCTTTGCTTCAGTTTGAGTGATTTTTTTATTAATCTTTAATCATGTTCACTAATCTTTTCTTCTGCTCTATTCAATATACTATTAAATCTGTCTTGAGTTTTTAGTTTATTATGCTTTGTAATTCTATAATGTCCCCTTGGTTCTCTTTATACATTCTATTACTCTGTTGAAATTCTTCATCTTTTCATCCATCCATTTTTCTCTCTTTTCCCTCCTTCCTATAACCTATTTATATAACAGACAGCATTCTTGTCTGTTAATTCCCAAACTGGAGTATCTGTAGGTTTTCTTCTGTTGGGTAGTTTCTTCCTTGAGTATGTCATTTTCTGCTTCTTTTCATATCTTAAAATTTTAAATTACATGCTAGCCACAATATATTAAAAAAATTACAGAAACTGAAGCTGATATTTCCCCTCTGGAAAAGCATGCTGTTTCCTTCTAGGCAGCTGGGTTACGGGTTTATCACCTCAGATCAATCATAACTGAAGTGGATTTCACTCATCCCGTTTTCAGATGTCTTGGTGAGAACTGTCCTATTTTGATTGCAGGCTTTTCCCTCCAATGAGATGCTCGCCAAAGCACTACGTGACTTTGGGTGACTTCATTTTGCCTTTCCAACCTGACCTTCTATATTCAGTGAAAGTTCTGTAGGGGAAAATCAAGGGTCTTCTGGAGCCCTGTCTATCAAGTCAGTCTTGTTGGGCCAGGAAAACCTCTTTTGGTTTCTCTTTCCTCAGACAGAGCACCTTAACTCTGAGCTCACTGCAGAAGTGGCAGGAGACACAGGAGGAAGAGTGGCCACTGGCCCTTCCTTTTCTGGAATTGAAATCTCCCAGAACTTGCTGTATCAGCTGTGGTGATTTTTTAAAAATGATATATTTATTATTTGGTTGGTTTTTTTTTAGTTATCATAGCAAGAATAGTCTGTGCTGCATCCTAGAAAAAGTGGAAGCAGAATGCTTTCACTACAAACCTTTCTGATAAATTATACTTTCTTCATTATAAGTTCTAACAAAAGTATATGGCATTTCTTGAAGTGTCTTGATTATTCAGCTTTTAACTTTCCTTAAATAACACTTACGCTATGTGATCATTCTGTTTTTACAAAACTGAGCTTTTTACAGCCAAGTGATCATTTAAATTTTATTTACTTGGTAAATGCAGGTGTATCTGTTGCTGACCGAGAGGCCAGTCTGGAATTAATTAAGTTGGACATATCCCGTACATTTCCATCTCTCTTCATCTTTCAGAAGGTGAGGGTTTCTGACCAGTGGTAACTACTTTTTAAAACTATTTCAGTATACGAGGGGACAAATTCTCTAAAAGAACAGCTGTTTGTAAAAAGCCAAAATTAGATAGCTAGCCATGGGGGCGCACATCTATCCTTCCAGGTTCTTGGGAGGCTGAGGTAGGAAGATTGCAACTTTAAGGCCAGCCTGGGCTACAAGCAAGACCTTGTTACAAAATAAAGTTTTAAAAATGTCCAGGGATATAGAATATACTGGTGAAATAACTACTTGGCATGTATGAGGCCTTTGGTTCAGTCTGCAGTACTGAAAACAAAAGACAGCACTACAAAAATTGGGACCTTTATATGTAAGAAACACTAAACAGGAAAATTTGAAAGAAAATTCTGTCATTTTATCCCAGTGACTAAACCAATTAAGTTATCATAGTATATAATACCTTTTATGTGCTGGTATTACCCACTCCTAGCTCAAGTACTGGTGATTGACCCAGTGAGTGCTGGGCTATATAGGTCAAGAGGTTTCATTTTCTAAAATACTGAGGGGACGGTCTTGCTAAGTTGCCCAAGTTGGCCTCGAACTTGGGATCTTTCTGCCTTAGTCTCTTGAGCAGCTGGGATCATGGGCGTGTGCACCATACATTTTTATTATACAGAGTTTCATTGTTTTACTTTTCATTCTGTGTGGGACTTGTAAATTTTTACCTAGTAAATTGTTGAAATATAAAGAACTTTGTCCCTAAACTTAGCATTTTTCAGAATTATGACTGAAAGAGGAAGAGTTTTATTTTATGGGGAAAGTGGTTAACGATAGTCAACAGTTATCCCTAAGATAGGAAGAAATACCTTATTAATAAGTTGTAAGATTGATAAATAAAATGAGCTAAACATTTTAAGGTTAAAAGTGTTAATAAAACATAATGTAGTGTTCTTGATGGTTTTCTGTTGCTGAATTTGTATTAAATACAATGAAATGGCTAGAATTATAGCTCATTGCGAGAGTACATAGCACACCAAAAGCCAGGGGTTTAATCTCTAGTACCACCCTGCCCTCAACAAAGAAAGAAAGAAAGAAAGAAAGAAAGAAAGAAAGAAAGAAAAGAAAGAAAAGTCTTTATTCATCTTTTCTTGTTGTACCAAATCTAGAAGTCTTTAAATGTGTTTGTAAATTATATACTTACATCATCAATTGAATCTATTTGACTTTATTATTCAGGATCAAAATATTTATTAATAATTTTGAAAACACCTTTTCAGAATGCTTTTGGAATATCTTTGACAGTACACTAAAACTAGTCATTTAAGAAATGCTACAATTTTTTAAAACATGTTATATGAAAACTTAGACGATTACTCGTATAGTTTCAAATTTCATTTTTCTCTCCTAAGGGTGGCCCATATCATGATGTTTTACATAGTATCTTAGGGGCATATACATGTTACAGACCCGATGTTGGTTATGTAAGTATTTGCTTCTGTTTTTTGAATATGAACTTTTTAATTGATACTCTTATGAAAATACCTTATGTTTTATTAGATGGTACAGACAAAAATTAAATACCTGGTATCTCTGTCTCTCTTGGGCTTATCAAGTTACCTAGAGAGAAAATTTTCCATCTTTTTGCCAGTTCTACCACAAGGTGATAGTTTTGTGGGAATGTGACTAGGGATTTTTCACCATTATTTTGTAAACTTCTACTTAATACTTCTGTTGTCTGTGTGGTGCCTTGTTCCGTTCTCTCTAACCCTTTTCACTGTCTTGGCATTTGTAGAAGAAAGCTCTTATTTTCTCCCAGGTTAACTGAAACCTAGGTACCTGTCCACACAGGATAGGGGAAAATTTGCTACTGGAATTGACTGAGTCAGTTGTGTTTTTAGCTTTAGTCCTCAGTTTCAGAGATACCTGGTAGCTTCAATTGCTGAGCCTTCCAGATTTCTGTGGCTGAAATGACTGCTTGATCACTGATTGGCTTTCTCCTCTGATCCTTAGTTTCAGCATTCTTCACTTACTTAAAATTCCTCAAATGCCGTTGACATCTTATCTGTTTTATTCTTTGTCCTCTTAATAAGTTAATAATTCTTTGATACTCCTCCCTCCCTCCTTCCTTCCTGCTCCTCCTTTTCCTCTTCTTTAGCTTGCTCTGTCTCTCCTTTTTTTGAGACAAGGTCTTGCTATATAATGCAAGCGGGCTATGAACCTGTGCTGTAGCTCAGACTGAATTCCCAATTGTTCTCCACTTTGGACTCGAAAGTGCTGCCATTACAGACATGTGCCACCAAACCAGCTCTTGTTTTTGTTTTTTTTTTTTTAACTATCATTTTTGTTGGAGTTTAGAAGAAAACATATGTATTCACTTGCCATGTTTTTTTTGTCTTTTGTCTTTTTGAGACAGGGTCTCGCTATGCAGTTCAGGCTGGCCTTGAGCTCACTTTTGTAGCCCAGGCTGGTCTCAAACTCGCAGCAATCCTCCTGCCTCAGACTCCCAAGTACTGGGATCATAGGTGTGCGCCAACACAGCCCAGCTTCAGTTGCCATGTTTAACCAGAAATTACAAAACCTTCATTTTCTCACCTGTAATGTTTAGAGGCATCACTATAAGTCTGGTACAGCGTACTTGGTTGGTTCTGTTGTATATTTGTTTTTGTTTGTTCATTCATGCACTCAAAGGTTTATATGGTTAAAGCTGGGCTTGGTGATGCACGCCTATAATCCTAGCACCTGGGAGGCTGAGGCAGGAGGATCAGTGTGAGTTCAAAACCAGCCTGAGCTACAAAAGTGTGCTCAAGGCCAGCCTAAACTGCATAGCGAGACCCTGTCTTTGAAGACAAAATAAATAAATAAACAAACAAACAAACAACAAACAAATAAATGGTTTATTTGGTTATTAATACCACATGATACGCATTGTTCTAATCACTTCAGATACTTCAGAGAGTAAAACATTAGTCCTTTTATAATGCTTACAGTTTAGAAGGGGAGAGCAAAAAATTAAAACATACCATAGTAATAATTATTGTTGGTATGGCAAAAATATGACATAGTAACAAGAGGAACTGCTAGATTAGGGGTGGAAAAATTGTATTTTAAAGGTGGTGAGATAGTCTGATAGAGAAAGCATGATTTGAGCAGTCTCAAGACTATCCTACACAGGTGTTCTGTGCATCTCTTACACAGGTTTAAGCCAACATTTAAGAATTTTTAATTGTAAATTTAATTATAAATAATTCATTTTTGCACTGAACATCTTACATTTCTTTAAAAACATGCAGTGGAATTTAAACACTGTCATGATTTCTCATGATGAGAGTCAAGCCCAAACATTTCTGACAGGAATGCCGTCATACATGAGATGTCTTTTTCAGGATGTCGTACTATGAGCAGGTAAAGAAGACAACTAAGACAGCATAAATCACTTTATCCTTTCATCTGTGCATACAAGTAATATAAATTTGATGTTATAAATATGGATGGGTTTAAATAGCTTTATGCATATGCATAAAAATTATAAGGGGTAAGACATTGTGATTTTTTAAATAGGGTGCAGTTTTAACAATACATAAAATAATGGTGTATTGAATTAATGGCATCATAAATTTAGTTATGTATAGCTTCAATTCTCCCCACACATATTGATTGATTGATTGATTGATTGATTGATTGCAGTACCAGGGATTGAACTCAGGACCCTGCGCTTGCCAGGCAAGCATTCATTCTACTGAGCTATCTCCTTGGCCCCTCCACGCCTTTTTTAAAAAAAGTTCTTGAAAGTATTTTACTTCAGATTGAAAAATAAACAGCTTCTACACTATTCAATGCAAAATATTATAAGTACAATGCTAGTCGTTTGAGGACATGTACATATACTTCAATTTCTCCTTCATGCTTTTTCTTTTAGAATAACACTGTTTACCAAAAAAAAACCTTCAGCTGTGCAGGAAAGACTATTTTCCCAATAAATTTATGAAAACCTAACATTCTCATTAGAATCAAGATTCTTAGGTCCAGGGCAATAGCTCAGTAGAATAAGCATGTGCCTGGTAAACACAAGGTCCTGAGTTCAATCTGCAGTACCACAAAAAAAAGAAAAAAACATGTATACTATATCTTCGGCCAGTAAGATGGTTCAGCGATCTAAAGCACCTGCTTAGACAACTGCAGGGAACGCTGTTTGATCCCTGGCACCACATGTACGCCATCCCCATCTCCAGGCAAGGCTGAGCCAGCCATAAAAAAAAAGAACTGAGCTCTTTTTTGGCCAGGCATGGTGGCACATTCCTGTAATCCCAGCATGTGGGAGGCTGAGGCAGGAGGATCAGTGTGAGTTTGAGGCCAGCCTGGGCTACAAAAGTGAGCTCAAGGCCAGCCTGAACTGCATAGCAAGACCCTGTCTCAAAGAGATTAAAAAAAAAGATTCTTCCCATTACCACCATCTTCATATAACCACTTGCTGGAACACTAACATTCATACCCTAAGAGTACATTTACTTTCAACGATGAGGATGATTCTGAAACACAAAGACCTTCAATGTGGTAAATGTAACATGGATCTCTGCAAGTATTGTCTGAAATAGGCAGCTAGTAACGATTTAATATTTTGTAAGTGTTCTCTTAGCAGTAGACATAACTCTACACATTCACAGTAGTCCAACAAGATAAATACTGTGATTATGCACAATACTATGACAAACTAGTTTTAAAAAACAAAAGCTCAACTTTTTTTTTTTTTTATTATTTAAGGCAGGGTTCTTGTTACCAAGTTCAGGTTGGTCTCAAACTCAAAATGAATCTCTTGTCTCAACCTCCTGATTGCTGGGATTACAGGTGTGTGCACCACCACGCCCAGTTCCAAAAGCTGAATATCTTGATAACAATTCTGATCAGAATAAAATCTGACTTTAAAATTTAAAAAGTTATCAAAATAACATCACATTTAAAGTCATCCAATTTACACAAGTACTATGAATTTACAGTTTTGGAATATATTTTTCTGTTGTGAATTAAAGTATGACCATTGAAAATAGTTAATTTCAGTGATTTGGTTTTACTTTATTTTCTTTTATAAAAGTTGCACTATGGGGGCTGGGGAGATAGCTCCTGCACCACAAGTGCCTGCCTGGCAAGTGCGAGGTCATGAGTTTGAAACCCAGTCCCAAAGGAAAAAAAAAGAATCAGAGCCTCTAATACATGATGCTTTAGGGGCTAGGGAGATAGCTGTGTGGCACAAGTGCCTGCCTGGCAAGTGCAAGGTTGTGAATTTGAACCCTGGTCCCACAAAAAAAAAAAAAAAAAAGAAAAAGTTGCACTATGTTTCCATTAGTGGTCTGATTGGTGTTTAATACTTCATAAATATATATAAAAGAATTATCTATAAGCCAATGGTACTATATATGTGTGTATATGTATATATATATATATATATATATACATATATACATATATGACTCTTATCTCAGAAATATCTGTATCTAACAGATATTTAATCTGTTAAATAAGCTTTAATCCCTTCTGTGTGCTTTTCTGCCATTCTATTACCAACGATTAACACTTCTCCCCTTACAATTTCTCCCATTGTTGCTGTAGCAAATTCCCAAAACTTGGTGGCTTCAAACAGTACAAATTGGTTCGACAGTCCTGCAGGTCAGAGTGTGATAGATTCATCTCAGTTCCTGTCCAGATCCTGGTGGACCTGTTGGCCTTCTCAGGGCCACAGAAGAAACTATATTCTTCTACTTTTAGATGCTGTCTATATTCTTTGGTTCTGGTTCCCATATCTGATTTCAAAATCAGTAGTTCAGGAGTATGTTTCTTGACTTTGCTGCCTTCCTGCTTAGACAGTGGGCCCACCTAGACAGCATGACAGTCTTCCCACCATGCATGTTATATGTAACTATGCCTGCCAAATCCCTTCTACCATGGGTTACGTTTTCACAAGTTCTGTGGATTAGAGTGTATCTTTAAGAGACAATTATTCTGCCTACTGTAGTCTCTGTATTCATGAAATTTATACTCTGGAAGATCAAATAGGCAGTTATACAGTATTTGAAAAGGGTATTTTATTTATTTATTTATTTAGTAAGTATTTAGTATTTAGTATTTAGTACAGGGCCTATAGGGCCTTACCACAACTACATAACTCGGACTGTTTTCGGCCTCCCAAGTGCTGGGATTGCAGCTGTGTGTGCTACCATGCCCAGTCTCATTTGCGGTCTCAGCCCACCAGGGGGCAGGGCTGGCACAGCATGCTGGGGATAGAACCCCAGCCCTTGTGTATGCCTAAACAGGTGCTTTAATTTGCTGAGCTATATGGCCAGTCCTGCAAAGGGTACTTTAGAAAAACCAGAGAAGGGAACAAAAGAAAACAAAACAAATATAAACTGAGTCACAGAAGCTGAAGAAGAGGATGGATGCTATGAAGATGAGAAGGTTCCTGCTGAGCCTTACGGCAAACACCACGAGTCACACTAGTGAGAGGAGTCTCAACATGTTACAGTGGAAGTATAAGAAGTATTAAAAAGTAAAAAAGTACAAATCATGACTGTAGACCTTTTGCAAAATACAAGGCTATTTTTCATGGTCTCTTTGTGTAAGTATCACATAAGTGTTTGGAAGTGCTTGACAGCCTTTTTCTTTTTTAAAATTGAGATGTATAGTTGTTCATGATAACTCACCAGAGGCGCCTGCGTCTTAGCCTTTTACTCAAGGCCTCCATCACGTCAGTGTAACCTACTTCTCCTGAATGTCTTCCGTTGTTCTCATAAATCTTTGTGTGTTAGCTAGGCTGGTCCTGCTTTCATTTCTTTGCCACTGCCAGCTATTCTTTTCCATCTTGAAATGGTTTTTTTCCATTTCTCTCTTCCTTTCCCAGGAATCAAGGCTCTTTCAACCCGCATCACCTTGTCTCTCTTGAAATTGTGTTGTAAAAAGAAAACAATCGTTTGGTTTTTCCCTAAATTTTGTGACTGTGTATTTATTTTGAAAAGTGAACCCAGTAGGAAATCCACGCCATCTAGGTGATGATACATTGAGGTAGACTTTTGTAGCAAGTGAAAGCTGATACTAATTAAGTCACACCACATGAATAAGGAGTGTCAGGTTTGGTAGGGTCTGTAATATCATGGACCAGTTTTTCAGGAGTATAGTAAACTATGCAGAATTATTTAAATCCGTTTTGATTTTCTTTTCCTTTGAAGGTCCAGGGGATGTCCTTTATTGCAGCAGTACTCATTCTCAACTTGGAAGAAGCAGACGCCTTCATTGCATTCGCCAACCTCCTGAATAAGCCATGCCAGCTGGCCTTTTTCCGTGTGGATCACAGCATGGTATGAGCATGTGGAATGGACTGTTCTGTATGCTTTTTAAGAGCACAAAGCTGGACATGGTGGTGCATGCCTGTAAGCCCCGCACGTGGGAGCCTAAGGCAGAGCTCCATGAATTTGAGGCTAAGTTAGGCTATAGAGTGAATTTAAGGCCAGTCTGAACTACACTACAAAGCAAACCCTTGTCTCAAAAAACAACAGAAAGTAAAAATAAAACTAATAATTTGACTAATATAAGTGCATTTCATTGAGCTAGTAGTTTTAAGAATGTGAGAAGATTCACAGTGCTAATACAGAAAATTTGTTACTTTTATTTAAATATTTCTCTTTCTGTCTTATACCTTTCATGACTATTGATTTGTCTCTCTGTAGATGTTGAAATATTTTGCAACATTTGAAGTATTCTTTGAAGAAAATCTCTCCAAACTATTTCTTCACTTCAAGTCTTACAGTCTTACACCAGATATATACTTGATAGATTGGTAAGTCGTAACGTGAGTAACAAATGATAATGATAAGGAAATAAACTACAACTTTTTGTGGTTTTACGACTATACTAAATCTCATGTGTGGCCTAATACGTATGAAAGAATCTTAGAAAAAGAAACACTATTTTTGTGGAGACATATTTGATTAAGAGCATGGACTCAAGGTTGCAATTTTAATTTGTTTTATTTTGTTATCTACAAAAGAATAATATTTGTATTTGAGTTTTAGCAGGTTTTACATAGCTTGTCTCATTCAGTGCCAAGCATATGTACATTATTACTATATTTTTATGTTATGGCTGGCTCAGTCTGCCGTAGGGGTGGGACTGGTGCAGTGTGTGCTGCTGGGTATTGAACCATGGTCCTTGAGGTTGCCTAAGCAGGCACTTTAGACCACTGAGCTATCTTGCTGGCCCTACCTAGCATATATTAAGCTTGCAGAAAAATTGTTCTTCCTTTATAAAGAATTGTGGTAGTGTATCTTTACTGAGACCTGTTTGCCAAGGTTTATACCTTACATAGGTGCTACTTTCTTTTTTCATCAAACTCAAAACTTTCTAAGATGGAGGTTGTACCTGGTGAGTTGTAGCCAATTGATTTTAGAATGGTGGGCAAATTTCTGCCAGAGATGGAGCAGCTAACCTTGCAACAGGTTAATCAAATGTGATGTCTTCCTAATGTGGCCCTTCATTTATTCAGGGTTTTTTTTTTGTTACTGTTGTTGTTAGCTTTCAAGGTATGGGCCTTAGTATCCATTAGGCACATTAGCAGTCCTCTTGAGAAGGACTCAAGAAAATCGTGAAACCCAAAGAACTAAGATGAGGTATTAATTCTGTCAGGAAGAGATCTAAACAAAGAAACCCTCAGTTGTCAATCTCAAGGAACATGGGACAGATTAGGGTCACAACTGATACAGGGCGGGAGTCCTGAGTATTAGCAGCTGCCTAGCCGTTTCTTCTTTTTTTGAATGTATTTGGTATGGGGTCTCACTACATAGCTGACTCAGTGATCTTCCTGTCTCCAGCTTCCCCAGTGCAGGGATTACAGGGGTGGGCCACCACGCCTAGACTCAGTGGCCTCTGGGGCAGGGGCTGGGGCAAGGGCACAGCATCAAACCCCAGTCCATCCCACCTAGACATTGCTTTCTTAGTTTTAATGGTGAAATTAGTATTTTCTGTACTTCTAAGAGCATGCCTTTTGTTATACAGTTAAATGCATCTGTAACTTAAGGTACAGAGATGATGTTTTCACTATCTTTGTTAGAAAGCTTACTATATACAAATCTTAAAATTATTTTTGCAAGGGAAAATAAGTATATGACAGTGCTAATGGATTTTGTTGTTGTTTATAGGCATAGCTTTTAGGTCCCTTCCTCCAGTTCCTTAGCACCACCACAGATAAAACAGGTCATCAGAGTAAAAGGTTTGTTTTTTAGCCAGGTTTGGTGGTACACTTGCTGAGAGGCTGGGGCAGGAAGATGCAAGTTTAAGCCCAACCTGGGAAATGTAGAGGCTTAGTAAGACCCTGTGTCAACATGAAAATGGCTGGGGATGTAACTCAATGAGAAGGCCCTGGGTTCAAGCACCAGTAGTAGTACCAGCACTCCCCTGAAAAAAGGTTACATTCTTCTTTGACAAGGCAACTTCGAGACATATATTCAAAAAAAAAAGACATATATTCTAGTTCCTGTTCTTCCCCCTTCCCCAAAATGCTGCCTGCAACTACATGGTCCAAGGAACTGCGTAGTCAGATTGTCAGCAAGGAAGAGCAGAACCGTTTCGATGTTTCTGTTGGACAACACAACAAAATGATGGGCGTTTATTGAATGGAAAAAAAAAGAAAGTTAAGATTTTATGGGCTTGTATTATGTTACTAAATGATAATATTTGGATTCCTCAGACAGTACACATTTACTTTTTTGGTGCTACGATTAAACTCAGAGCTTTGCCTAGGTACGTATGCACCCTGCCACTGAGCTACAACCCTAGTCTTGATCATGTATGTTTCAGACACTGTCCTAAGCATTTTATTAACTCCTTTGATTTTCAAACTAACCTTAAGGTAGGTATAGCTGCTATCCTTAGTTTATAGATGAGGATACTGAAGCACCTGTATATGTTGCTCAAGTTCATATAATTGGCAAACTCAAACTTCAAGCATTCTTATTCTGGCCTCAGAGCCCAGACCTTTAAACACTAGGATACTGTACCACTGTCAGTTGTGTTTGACTTGTCCTCAATGTGAGGACACATTCACATAATTTTATTACTTATTCCTTAGTTTGAGGGAAGAACCATAGTTTATTTGCTTTTTTGTTTCTAATTAAACACTGTTTTTTTTCTATAGAGATGCTTAATGAATCAATGAGTGAAAACCTTCAATGACTGTTTTCCACCTAATTTTAGGATCTTCACACTATATAGCAAGTCGCTACCACTGGATTTGGCCTGTCGAGTTTGGGATGTATTTTGCAGAGATGGGGAGGAATTTTTATTTAGGACAGGATTAGGAATCCTCCGATTATATGAAGATATTCTCCTACAGATGGACTTTATTCATATAGCACAATTTCTCACTAAGTTACCAGAAGATATCACATCGGAAAAGCTGTTCAGCTGTATTGCAGCAATTCAGATGCAGAATAGCACCAAAAAGTGGACTCAGGTATAGTAAAATGCTTTTATTTCTAATAGATGTATTAAAACAATCTTTTGACTTTTTGTAAAAGTTAGGTATTTCTCAAATGTTAATATGTAAGTTAATAAATGTATCTTTGAAGTTAATAAATGTAACTTTTGGCCTTCAAAAAGCAAGAATTTGTAGCAGATCAGTCTCCTGCCATCTATCCAAATGTAGGCTTTATTTTCACGTAACTGTGCTAGTATTTTTTAACTGTGACCCACAGAAGTCTTTTCTTTGCAGAACTGTTCTATAATTACTTTGCTATTTCAAATTGGTAACAGTTTTAATAAACACTGCTATGTACTGTGTTCTGTAGACTATGTACAGCTCTGGCTTTTCAGATGGTCAGTCTTTTTTTTTTCTGTTGTTTTTTGAGACACAGTCTCACTATATAGTTCAAACTGGCCTTGAACTTGTGGTCATCCTCCTGCCTCAGCCAAGTGCTGGGATTACAGGTGTGTGCTGCCATGCCCAGCATGGGTGGGTAAGCTGGTGTAGGAGGCGAGCATGCTGCCCATCTGAGTTCAATGACAAAAGTATTACTTTATCCATAAATGACTACTCATGAAAATGAACTTTAAAGCTGGGCGTGGTGGCGCACACCTGTAATCCCAGCACTTGGGAGGCTGAGGCAGGAGGATCGGTGCAAGTTCAAGACCAGCCTGGGTTACAAAAGTGAATTCAAGGCTAGCCTGAACTGCATAGTGAGACCCTGTCTCAAAAAGACAAAAAAAAAAAAAAGAACTTTAAGAATATCAGTTCAGAAAACATGCTGCTACCAGATTAGAAAAAAATGACAATTGATTTAAAACTAGGATATATTCATATTTCCCATAACTTAATTTACAAGTGTGCCAAAGCTTTTTGGTTATAGTTAGGTAAATCTAGTTTGGGTGGTTGGTTTTTCTCTTCTGTTTTTTCCCCAATCCTTTTTCATAGTGCCAGGGATGGAAACCAGAGCCTTAAGCATTCTAGGCAAGCGTTATACCAACCTACATCCCCTGCCTCAGTGGTAGATCGATCCGTCCGTCTGTCTGTCTGTCTGTCTGTCTGTCTGTCTGTCTGTCTGTCTATCTATCTATCTATCTATCTATCTATCTATCTATCTATCTATCATTTTGTCTTTTTGAGACAATCTCTTGCTATGCAGTTCAGGCTGGCCTTGAGCTCACTTTTGTAGCCCAGGCTGGTCTCAAAACTTGCCTCAGCCTCCCAAGTGCTAGGATTATAGGCATACGTCACCATGTCCAGCGTCAGTGGTGGTTTTTGTTAAGTTTTTTTTTTTTTTTTTGGTATCAGGAATTGAACTCATGATCTCATGCTTGCCTGGGAGGTATTGTGCTACTGAGCGTTATCTGCAGCCCTTCAGTGATAGTTTTTGAGGGTTAATTTCTGTTTTATATAATTTCCAGGTCTTTGCATCTGTAATGAAGGATATTAAAGAAGGAGAGAAGAACAACAGCCCTGCTCTGAAAAGCTAATCGTCAAAACGAACAGATTAACTGAAATATAAACAGTAGTTTTTGAAGGAGCGCTTTTTGCTTCCTATGTAAAAAACATGGAAGAAAATGTTGAAGAAATTCAAGAGTCATGAGGTGGAAAACTGCTTATTTTTAATTCCATGGCCAAAGTAATGAAACAAATAATTTATTGACAGTATTAATGAATAAGAAAAGTATTTTGTAGGGCTAACCATTTTTTTCAGAAGAAAAGTTTAAATATTTTAGACTCTATAATTTCATTGAACAGTCTAATGCAATACATTTTTTAAACAGCTTCAGAGATACTTCAAATTTTTACGTCTTTTCTTTTTTTTAAATAATTACCACAGCGGCACTTTGAAGGTTAGAGTAGAATTGTTCAGTATTACTTTAACCTCCAAAATGCTATTATAGATGTTATCTCTGGTTTGACATTTTTGAAGATTGTATTATAGACCAAGAATAAGCAACTTTGTATGTATACTCAGTCACCAAAGTTATCTTCATTTGCAGCTTGAAGCAGTGTGGATTATCTGGGAACTGGAAATCCTGGTTGAAAATTGTTTCTGGTTCACTTAGGTTTTGTACCACAGTTCTGTTTGTTCTCGAAGGGAAATTATCTGCCTTAAGGAATTGTTCTTACTTAGCCTTTCAGTTTCTAATCTAATGAACTGTTCACCTAGTCATTTAACATTAAAAAAAAACTAATTAGTAAAGTAAAATTTCTTTGCACTTTAATGGACTGAAGACTTGATGTGGAGAGTAAGTCTAAAAATATAAATGAAGCTTTCCAAGTAATGAATTGTAGCATACTACTTGAAAAGACTTTATATATTTTAGTTAAAATTTCTTGTTAACTTGTTAACAAATTAACAAAATTTGTTAATTCCATTTTAAAATTTGAAATCTTATAGATAGCTAAGTCCATGATTTGTAAAATACTATGCATAATTTCTAATCAGTGGAAATAAGAGTAAAAGAAAAAAGTTAAAATTAACTTCTTTTTAGTCTGATTCTGGTACAGCAAACACATTATTAATCATTGATAAATTGACTTTAAGTATATTGTTTTAATATGCTGTATAACATACTATGTGGTTAATAATTTATAGTTTATATGTTGCAATATGGCTTGAAAAAATTAAGCACACTATTTCTGTTAGTGATATCTATGTGTATAGTCTTCAAACTAACAAGCCCTAGCTCCTTGAGTGCGGTGACCACCTCTGCAGGAGTGTGGGACCAGAGGCGCCACCTATGTATCTTTACCCTATGGGTCATTCTAGCATAGGGACTGCTGTGGAACCCTCAGATGTTAACTCCTGGCACGGGGGCTTGCTTAGTGGGAGGTGAGTGTAAAACCGTAGTAAGGGAGTGTCCACGAGGTTTACTAGGTTTTACAGTGACCTTCTCTAGTAGCAGTTTCCTTGGTACCAGTGTCCCTGATAGAGGGACATAACCTCTGGCAGCAATCTCATTGAGGTTATATGACCTGCCTAAATTTAGTCTTTCTTATTTACTGTATTTTTTCTTATTTCTTATTATTGTACAGTTTCTTTACCTTTTAAATATAAATGTACATAAAATGTAAATACAGTGAATTCACTAAAAAACCACTAGTAATAATTACTATGTAAATAAAACTTACAAGAGAGTAATTACTTGAAATGAGTCTTCACTACATTGGGGATATATGTTAACTACATCTAGAGGAAAACATATATTTGGCAGTGGGTGGGTAGAAGGCAGATTGTTTTCCAAAGGATGTACTAGCATCTTTGAAACTTTGAGTACTAAAACACTGTACTGGCAATTAAAATAGTATACTGTCTTCTTTCAGTCCTATATTCAGGCAATAAGTAGTTACATAGTCAGTGTGTATCAGAAAACAGGTTTTGTGTTTTCTTAAAAGTATATTTTCAACCTAAAATACAGAATATAAAATTCAGCATTTCAGTTTGTCCTAGTTACTTTTCTCCCGTTGCTGGGACAAATACGTGACACCCAAAATGAAGGAAGGAAAGGTTTATTTAGCTCACAGTTACTGGAGGTTTCAGTCCATATTCAGCTGGCCCACGGCTGAGTGGCACAGGGCAGAGAGCAGCAGTTCATTGCGGTGGAACAGCAACAAAATGGCAACAGAGGCAATGGAATAAGTAGGGGAGCAGAGAGCAACGGTTCTAGTCTGTCTCTCTATATTACGTCAGGATCTCTGCTTTAGCCTATCCGCCTCAGGCCACACTTGTAATTCCCAACAGTAGTCAGACTCATAATCTGATTAGTACTAAAACACATATTCCAGAGATCATGAGGCAAGTGTCAAACTCTAGAATTCCCCGCCCCATGATTGCATGAGGCTTTGCAGTACAACTAGACATAAACCACAACACAGTTGCTTGTATATTTTCAATGTCCTCATTGTTTTTTATGGTTGAATTGTTTTACATGGTGTATACATACATTTTCTTTATCCATCCATTCAAACTGTTGGCATTTCTTGGTTATTATGAATAGCACTGTATCAAACATGGGAGTTTATGTCTCAATAGACTAATTTCATTTCCTTTGGCTATATACCCAGTAGTGGGATTGCTAAATCTGTTTTTATTATTTATGAGATACTGGGGTTTGAACCCATGACCTCAACACTGAGCTGTATCTCCAGTCTATTTTTAATTTTTAAATTTTTATTTGGTACGGAGCCTTGCCATGCACCTCAACCTCTCCATTGCTGGATTACATGCCTGTGCCACCAGGACAGGGCCAGCACAGCATGAGGTACCAGGGATTAAGCCTGGGTCCTTGTGCTTGCCAGGCACCTGCGTAGACCCCTGAGCTATCTCCCCAGCCTCTTTTATTCGTTTTGGGATGCAGCTCTAAGACACTAATTTATTTACCCAGGCTAGGCATGAATTTGTAGTTTTCCTGCTTTAGCCTTTGTTAGTGGTGGGATCAGAAAGGTAGGATTAAGTTTTAGTTTTCTGAGTATGCTAATTTATACTCTTGGTGTCATGCCCAGAGTTTTTTCTCCCCAGTACTTCCTTTTTTTTTAATAGAAGCCATACTAACTGGAGTAAGATGATACTTCATTGGGGTTTTATTAGCATTTCCCCAATTAGTTTTATTGAACTTTTTCATATACACATTAACCAATTATTTATCTTCCTTTGAAAACTATCAGTTTAGCTTTGTCCCATGTAACACTGTAAAATCCTTTGTGGAAATATTCTTTTCCCTGTCTTTTTTTACTTTCTCTGCAATTTCTCTTTGAGGTTTTTTTTTTTTTTTTTTTGCATCCCAGGCAAGCATTCTGCCAGTAAGCTGCACTCCCAACCTGATGCCCCCTTTTGGAGGACAGACAGTACTGGGGATTGCAACTGGCCTTATTTTAGAAAGAAGGCCTTCAGGCTACAATTTCGTACATCCTTAGATTTCTAAATGTCTGTAAAAATGTGTAACTACTTTTATCACATTCCATAGATTTTTTTTTTTTTTTTTTTAGCAGAGTGACCACAGTGGCAGCCAGTAAATGTAGAGATTTATTAGAATACCAATGATTGAAGGAAAAGACCAACCTCAAGCTAAGATGTATGACATTTAAAAAGGCAGTGATGCTGAGCTCAATTACCTATGTTATAGAGTAATTGTATCATGAAGCTTCTCTGCTGGAGGGTTGAGAGTGTAGGTTAACAGACCAAGAAGTGGAGAAAAGGGCTACGAGGATAGCCATCATTTTAGCTCTGGCCCTTCAAGGTCAGTGAGGACTCAGGACGTAAGAGAACCTGTGCTGTAACATCCTATAACTCAGTGGTTTCCCAAATTTTCTGGTCAAGGAGATTGTGGGACCTCAGAGGAAAGGGATAAATGAAGTATAGTGTGCCTAAGGAGAAAACATTTTCTCGGGCTTTCATAGAGAGCAAACTGGTCAAGCAATGGCCGTGACTCGTCCCAATGGCTGACACTGACAACAGTTCTACAAAGCACTGTATATGGTTCTAAAGTTAATCCTGAGGAGATCTGACCTTGGAAAATACAAATGATGAAAGTTTTGCTAGACAGGTCTTACTTTAATGTGCCCTTGACCACCCAGCAGAAAACCTTAATTATGAGGCATAAAACGCAGAGCTAGATTAGTATGGTGAGCTGTAAGAGGCTTAAATCAACAGCCCTCCCCCACTGCAATTATGAAACATTGAACTATGTATACAACTACTTCCTCCTACTTCAAAGAACTTTTTTTTTCTTTTTTTCTGAACCAGTATTGATTAGAAAATTTGTCACACCTGCACCCTGTGCTCTGTATAACTTTCGTGAGGACAACTATATGCAGTGTGTTAATTATTGCAAGTGTGCTACTAACATGTTTTGAAACTCTCATAGTTATCTCTTATTAAAAGTAATAAAGGGCCCGGCAGGATGGCTCAGTGGCCCAAAGCGCCTGCCTGGGAAAGCTTGGGCGGCTTCAGGGATCATGGTTTGATCCCCGGCACCACATGCTGTGCCAGCGCTGCCCTTGGGGCGGCTGAGCTGGCCATAAAAATGAGTGAATAAACAAAGGTTCTGAAACAAGAAAAAAAAAAAAATAAGTAAATAAAATAAAAAATTCTTAAAAAAAAAAGATAATTTGTTAAAAAAAATAAAAGTAATAAAAAATTACTAGGAAAAAAAAAAAAAAAAAGCCCTTGCTAAATTGCTGCTGTCTCCAGAGTGGCATGGCTCAGTACTCCCATTTTTGGCTTCCACACTTTCATTTTCTCCCAGCCAACCTTTAAATGTTATTTTGGAGTGAGCCAGAAATAATTTGAGTTGAATGTGTGTCTGTGAAATAATCTTTCTAAAGGGACAATTATATATGAAAGATTCAACGAGAAATAGACCAAATCCACCATCAGCAGTACCAGGAACAACTCAAAAGTAACTACCAACTCAGAAGTAAAGTTACAGCCAACCATATAAAAGAGTGGTTCTCAACCTTTCTAATACCGTGACCCCACAATACAGTTCCTCATGTTGCGGTGACCCCCAAAAAATTATTTTTTGGTAGCTACTTCAAAACTGTGATTTTGCTACAGTTACAATTTGGAATGGCTTTAGGCGACTCCTGTGTTTTGGTCGTTTGACCCCCACCGGAGTCACGACCCACAGGTTGAGAACTGCTGGTGTAACACAATGTCATATGGTGGTGATAAGTATTAGATAACAGAACAAAGTGTGAATAAAGTCATGAGCATACAGGATGTTCAGAGAAAAGTTCTCCTTTGAGGAAGCGTCATTAAGTGAGGATCTAAAGCAGATGAAAATTTAAGGCATAAAGACCCAGGCAAAGAATCTTTCAGATGGAAAAGCAAGAATAAAAGACTGGGTAGATTAAAGGTTAAGAGACTAAGCAGTGGCAAGAAGTCCACTGTGTGTAGAAGGTGAAGTTTGGGCTGGCTGAGTACCTCCAGTAAAATGCTAAACTGGGGTGGGTGCGGGTGGGGGACAGTGGGGGCTGGACTCAATTCCCAGTACTAGGTACAAAGGGTCTAAGTGGTCCTCGAAACTTGAGATGGGCAGAGATCAGATTAATTAGGAAACTTAGGCCCAGAGAGTTTAGATTTCTAATTAAGAGGAATGGTAGTAGAGGACTCAGCAAGATGATAGGATGTGATTTACACTTTAAAACAGCATAAGATGTATAGGTTCAGTAAAGATTTGATGAGACATGGAAGTTTATTAAAAACATTTTGCAATGCTGGGGACTGAACCCAGGGTCTTGCACATGCTAAGCAAGTACTCTACCACTGTGCTATATCCCAAGCTCGTTTACTTTTCTTTCTTTTTTTTTTTTTTTAATAATTTTTAATTTTATTTATTTTTTTGTTTCAGAACCTTTGTTTATTCACTCATTTTTATGGCCGGCTCAGCCCGCCCCGAGGGCAGGGTTGGCGCAGCATGTGGTGCCGGAGATCGAATCGCGGTCCCTGAAGCCGCCCAAGCTTTCCCAAGCAGGCGCTTTAGACCACTGAGCCATTCCGCCGGGCCCAACTCATGTTTACTTTTCAAGGATTCATGAAGTTTTAGAAATCAAATCAGAATATGACATATGGCTTTACATTATTGAGCTACAACTGGAGGTGACGGTAGAGTTTAAGAGTAAATATTGATGTTACGCTTTTATCGGTTTTCTCACCTGTAATGTAGGACTAAAAAATGTTTTCAGTGTCACCTGGCAAGCGCGAGATCCTGAGTTCAATCCCTGGCACTACAAAAATAAAGTGTTAGAAGAGTGCTGAAGATAGTCATGCAGGATGTGCCTTGTAAGCTCAAATATTGTGTACAATCATTAAGTACTTGGAGAAATGAAAATAGTCATCGATTCTGACAATGTGGGTTAGTGGAGCAGGGACAGAAACAAAAATAAAAGATGTAAAGGATTATAACCAATAAACACTAGCATGGCGGTCTAACCGCCTGCCTGGCAAACGCAAGGAGCCGGGTTTGATCCCAGGTACCCCGTGCCGTGTGGTGCCGTGCCATGCCTCGCTGGGCGCAAGGCGCGCGGCTGTAATCTCGGCGCGCCGGAGGCTGGGACGAGGGGTGGGGGGCTCGCGGAGTCCAGGCTGCGTAGGGAGACCCTGTACCAAACGAATACATAATTAAAAAAAAAAAAAAAGCACTGGAGCCGCCGGCTCCCGGGGCGCCCGCTGTGGCTCGCCCTTGTCCTCGGCTGAGTCTTGCCGAAGCCCTGGCTCCCTGTCTGCCTCCCGAGGCCGCGCTAGCTCTGGGTCATCTTCGGAGCATTAGCCTCTCAGAACTGCGAGCTGCCGTCGGAGCGGCCGCAGAAGCTACCCTCCGGACGCCCAGGTGTCGCGGCGGGGCGCAGAGCCTCCCCAACGCTCCGCTCGCCACTCGGCCTGCGACGGAAGCCGGGCTGCGCCAGATCTCGCGAAGCTGCGGCCGGGCGGGCGGGGAGCGCGAAACCTCGCGAGACCTCAGATTTCCCGCGAAAGAGAAGCGCGCGTTTTTTCGCGAGCCGGGGTTTGGACGGAACGCCGGTCGCCGGTTCCTGAGCCGGTGGTTGTCAGGCGGCCTTACAGGTTCCACGAAGCGCCCACCCGTGCCCGGCGAGCGCGCAGCCATGCCCGCGGAGCAACCGGCGAGGAGCGGCGGTGAGCGGCGATAGGCTTCTCTCGGCTGCGCGCCGGACCGGACCGGAGCCGGCCGGCCGGCGCGCGGCGGCTGAGAGCCCGGGCGGGAGCGGGGGCGCCTGCATTCGCGCCCGGCCTGGCGGGGCGCGCCTGCCGCGAGGAGCGGCGTTGCCCCGAACATCCCGACTGCAGGCGCCGTGGGCACCCGGAGTCGTCCGTGAGGCAGTGCTGGCGCCCCAGGCTCGCGGACTCGCAGGAGCGGTCGGTGGCTCTTAAGGCCGCACTTGAATCCTGCTTTCCCCTCAGGGTCGCTACCTGCAGAAATGGTGGAGCAGGCAGAGGCTGCCGTGATCACCCCGGCCATGCTGCAGGAGGAGGAGCAGCTCGAGGCCGCGGGGCTGGAGAGAGAGCGGGCACTGCTGGAGAAGGTGAGGCGGGCGGCGGCGGGCGGGGCGCGGCGGCCTCCCCAAGAGGGCGCGTGTCCTTCTTTCCTCAGGCGTGGAGTTCTAAGCTCTAAAGCGGCTGTGGTGCTTGGCCTGTGCGTGTTTACAGATGTGCCGCTGAGAATTTCCCACGTGCTTGGAGTATGAGTGCTACGCCGCTTGCAGTACCATAAAGTGATCCCCTGAGCGAGCATTTCAGCCTTCTTATCCGGCCACTAGTTTCTTTCGAAGTCGAGACCAGTGGGTTTTCTTAGGTCCTTTTAAACGTCCTACCCCAGCGGAGTGTTTGGCCGCAAGCTCTGATCTTTAAAACCTGCAGTCACATAGTGCTAGACAGAGATAGAAGATAGTGTTAGTGGAGCTTGGGCTGGAATCCAGGTCTGGTAAATTCTTCCAAGTCTGGCATCTTCTCACTTGAGTGGTAAACTCTTTCTTTCTTTCTTTCTTTCTTTTTTTCTTTCTTTCTTTTTTTTATGCTCTTTTATAGAAGTGAACTTTTAAAACTACAAAGGTAATACACAAATACATATTTGCTGTAAAAACAGTGCACAACTATATGCAGGGTATGTAAGACTTCTTAGCCTTCCCATTTGGTATTTATGCCCAGAGGTAAGCAATAGTTAGAAGTTCTGTTTTCTGTTTCCAGAAAGTTCTCTTTGCACATATACATAGGGTTTGCAACTTGACCTTCATGAAGGCCCAGGCGCCAGGAGAAGCCCTAGGTGTTCATCCTGTGAGCCCGCGCCGTGGGGGTTCTTGCCTGGCTTTAGAACGTTGCAGAGTGCCCGGCCTGCTCCTGCAGGCTTAGCGTTCCAGAATGAACGTGTGCAGGTGTGAGGCGTAGAACAGGTTGCTTTTATCTTAGAAAATACAAGCCGCCGGTTATATTAGTTCATTACAGCGATTGTTACTCTCTTTCTCCTGTAAACTATGACTTTAGGTCTGGGGTCTGATACTCGCCACAGCAGGGCACCCTTGTAGTTCCAGCACCCGGGAGGCTGAGACCAGGAGAATCACTATGAGTCTGAGCTGCATAGTGAGGCCCTGCACCAAATAAATGAATGAAAGGTGAAAAAAATAAACAAAATAAGGCTTTACTTTTTAAATTCTGTTTCCTTTTTTAAAATTTTAAACAGAAAAAAGCAAAAGCAAAGTTTCAAAGCAAGATAATAGAATAACAGTGGTTAGTACATTGTGTATATTATCTTTAATTACTCGGACTTTAAGTTATAAACATTTGTCCAAAGAGTATTAGCATAAAACTTCCTTTTCAGTGAATTAAGGAATTAATAGTAAAAAGTGTAGTGGTTGTTTTTGTTGTTATTGGGTGGTGTTTTTTGTTTTGCTTTTCCCTTTTTTGCTTTTCCCTGTTCTAGTTTCTCTTTCCATTTGAGCAGTGTTCTTCCATTTTACATTTTCTGTACATTTTGGATCTTCCTCTTTCAGTTTTTCACACTGGGGAGACAGTGTGTCTAAACGTGTGTCTGGTTTATTTTACTTGTGAGTATAGGCTCAAATTGCATCCGTTTACTTACAAACGTCTTTCACTTATCCTTCTTTATGACCTGGAGGCTGAGATAGGAAGATCACTACGAGTCTGAGCTATGTAGTGAGACCCTGCACCAAAATAAATAAAATGTTATTTTAAAAATTTTAAAAAATTAAAAATAAAATTATGCGTCAGAACTAAAGAGTAACTATGTTTTTGTAGTACTCCTAACAATCTAGGCTTTGTGCTGAGCTACATTCTGAGTCCTTTTAAAATTTATTTTTGGTGCTAGGGAGATAGCTCAGTGAAATAAGTGCTTGCCTGGCAAGCACAAGGTCCGGAGTTCAATCCCTGGTACCACAAAAATAAATAATTTTTGTTTTGAGACAGGGTCATGCTCAGCAACTAAAGAGTAATTTTAATTTCACATTAAATATTTACATTAAAATATATAGCTGTTGTTATTCATAATACAAATGGGTAGTTTTCTGAAAAATAGGGTTGTGCCCTATTTGTGTTTTTATGTGTAAGTATTGAAAGATTTCATGAATTTTCGTACTTGAGTCATTAAATTACTGCTGAGGTGACTCTTTCAAAGACTCCTTATTTCACATTTGAAAGCATTTCCCTGGAGATCAAAAAATTTTAAAAACTGCTAAGGGAACAGCATATTTATGGGCATATATTTAGATGTGCAAAGAGAAAGAACTCGCTTAAATTCCTCAGTGAGAAGCCTTTAACTTTTGTGAAAAGTCTGGAGATTGACTTTGTGATTCAGTTATTTTAAATGACTTTTCACCCTTCACCCGCAATTCCTTTTAAAAGAAGTCATTGTTAGATTTAAGAGTAGCAGCATTGTTGCCTTCAAGGTAGTGAGGAGGAAGGTCAAAATTGATGAGCTTTCTTGGAAATAAGTGATTCAGACAGCACAATATCATGTATAAACTAAAAGAGAATTTTGAAACAGCTGGAAATTGTGATGTTAAAAGATGCTGGGCTGGCAGTGGAAATTTCAACCCTAAGTGTTCTTTGTTTACTGGTGAATTTTAGCCAGTAGTATGTGTTCCAGTCAGTGCTTTCCACAATATGTTTGCTGCTGTATAACACTGCTGAATCAGAGAGATGTCATACAGGTTTAACCCCAGCACCTTGGGAGGCGGTTATAGAGCCATTGCAGTTGGAGCCCAGCCTGGGTGATACAGCTGCTTAGTTAACAAGACCCTGTCTCGAGAAGTAAGGGGCCAGGCTGTGGCGGTGCACACCTGTAGTCCCAGCACTTAGGAGGCTGAGTGAGGCAGGAAGATCAGTGCGAGTTCGAGACCAGCATGAGCTACAAAAGTGAGCTCAAGGCCAGCCTGAACTGCTTAGTGAGATCCTGTCTCAAAAACATAAAAAAGAAGGGGGGGGAGGGGAGGGTTGGGACTCTAGCTAAGTTGTGGGACCAGCCCTAGCTTCAAGCCGAGCCACAGTGATGGTGGTGACAGTAGTGGTGATGGTAGGAAAGCCTTGAAATGTTGCAGGTTGAGTTTGACCATTAACCATTGCTGTGGTCTAATTATATATCCCATAATGGCATCTTAAAGCTTTAATTGCCCTTAATAGCAATGGTAATTTATTCTGAACAGGATTTAAAGTACTGATAGCTAGCTGGACATGGTGGTGCATGCCTATAATCCCAGCACTTGGGAGGCTGAGGCAGGAGGATCAGTGCAAGTTCGAGGCCAGCCTGAACTGCATAACGAGACTCTGTCTCAAAAAGACAAAAAAATAAAAAATAAAACTAAAGAAAGCACTGATAGCTATATCTAAATTAAATCCCCAATATATTAAGGGTTTCATTCTCTAACTTCCTTAGTTTTAAAATGGGGCCTGAGTTGCTTCATTGCCCAGGCTGGGCTTTGAATTTGTGGTCCTCTTGCCTGCCTCAGTCTTTTAGTGTGCTGGGGTCAGAAGCACGCTCCACCACACCTGATGACTAGTTCACTTTTCTGTAGTGAGCATGTATTACTTCCTTGGACATTTCAGCTGTCATAGTTATTACTATTCTATAGAGTCTCAGACTTGTAGATTCTCCTGTTTTCAGCCTCCCAAATGCTGGTGTTATAGGCACATGCCGCCACGCCTGATCAAATCCTGGCTGCAGCACTCAGCCTAAACAGTCCCTTTAGTTCACTGAGTTATCTGGCCAGTTTTGCAATAAAAATTATGTTGAAAGAAAACCAGAGTGACATTTTGGAAAATGTGTACATAATAGTAATGTCTTAGATATCACAAGCTAAATTAGCAAAACCCACCCAAGGTATCGTTTACAAGGTGGAGGAGGGATATTATTTAGCATTTGGAATAAATTCATACCTGCCATCTGTGTCCTATCTATTCCTCTTCCTGGGCATGCAGCTTGGCCTGATACATGCTAGGCAAGTGCTAAGATTCCTCTAATTGGAAATCACCAATTATGAGAGGGGCTTTGCTTCTGTCTTTTTATTCTTTTGGTGGAAAATTTCGTGGCCTGAATTAATTGTAAAGTGAGGTAATAGGAAATTGCCACAAAACAGCTGGACAACCTTAGTAAATCATCAAGACTTTCTTAGTGTAATTGAAAAGCAAGATAAATATGCCTCCAAAGAGCTGCATAACCTTAGTAAATTGTCAGTAGTTTCTCTGGGTTGTAAAATGAGAAACTTACATTGCCAAATTTATAAAGGTCTCTTTAATTTTATAGTTACTTAAGTAGAACTTTTAGTTCAGTTGTAGAGGCTAATATTATAGGGATTTCTATCATGATTGAGAAAAATTTTAGTATCACCTGATCTCATTTATCCTTTAAATAATACAGATGTTGTCTATTTCCTGAAATCTTCACAGATTTTAATAATTCTTCAAATTTTTCAGGATAGATGGGTCTACCACACAATTTAGTGTTAAACCTGACTGTTGTTTTTATGAGACATCTCAGATTTTTCAGGCCAGGCTTCAGCTTGTGATCTTCTTGTCATAGCCTCCAAAGTGGCTGCAGTTATAGGCATCTGTCACCATGCATAGCTTGTGTGTCTTTAAATACTTGGTATTTTCAGATAATTAATGTTGCTTCATCTGTAGTACAAATCAAGTCTACTGTGTTCCTCTACTCAGGAATTTGTAACTTTGTGGTTTAGGTGAGTGATTGTTGATAGGTCTTAAGGAACTTACCTTTAAAGGGGTAATACTGCAGCTTTAAGGTAATACTACCTTTAAAGGAGTCAGCCCTGCATACTTATTAGACACACTGATTCTTACCACCTCTGTCCTGATGGAAGTAGCGTGGCTGTGCGCGTGCATGTGTGTGTGTGTGCTTGTGCCCGCATGTGTGTGTATATGCACACACTCCTGCACGCATGCACATGCCTTTCTTGTGAGAGAGCTAAGTTACCTATGCCACAGCTGTAAATAAATTCAACTCTCACTTGACTCACTTGAGCCTACTGTAGTGATGTCCGTGGAACTTTTAGTTGGGTGTTTTATTTCTTCAGTTATTCTTTCAAACTATTTTACCTTTTCTATCAATGTGACTTTAGTTTCCTTCTCTGCCAGTAGATTATTTTAAACACAGAAATTATTAGACAATTTTTTATAGTAATGTAGAAAGTAGGATTGTAATAAATATAAAAAGTGAAAGATAAAGGTACTGCGGAAAAGAAAGCTGAAGGATACAGCTCAAAACTTGGGAGCAAACAATAACTAGGGAGGGGGATTAAAAATCAGTAAGTTGAATATTTTTAAAACACACTTTTAAAGTTCTAAAAAGAGGGCTGGGAACATATCTCAGTAAGAATAAGTGCTTGCCTGGCAAGCACAAGGGCCTGAGTTCAATCCCCAGTTCTGCAAAAGTAAATAAATATAAATAAATAAATACAAAATTCTAAAAATAAATGTGCTAGCCTGCTAGCCAATGGTCTAGTGAATCATTTGTTTTTCAAAAAAAAATAAGCTATCTTTAGTAAGTTAATCTTGTAAGAATCTTTTTGTTTGTTTAGGAAGTATTTTAACCTCAAAGAATGTTTATTTAGCCATTTTTTTTTTAAGCCTTCTGCAAAGTATCAATCAGATTATTTATGGGAAATTTCTCTTTGGATAGGCTCGCCTGTCTTGGGACCGAGAGTCAACAGAGATTCGATATCGGAGACTTCAACATTTGCTTGAAAAGAGCAATATCTACTCCAAGTTCTTATTGACTAAAATGGAACAGCAGCAGTTAGAGGTATGTATATATGACTAATTATAGCTGGGAGCTTAAGAAATGTTTTTAAAGGGCCAGCCACATAGCTCAATGGATTAAAGTGCCTGCAAGCAGGAATAGGGGCCAGGGATTTGATCCCTAGGCCTGCAGTGCCAGCCTCACTCACAGAGCCCGCTCAGACTACAATTGAGACTGGGCGTGGTGGCATGCACTTGTAATGCCAGCTCTTGGGAGGCTGTGACTAAAAGTCACCTCTAGGAGTGAGACCCTGAACACCCTGAAGACCCTTCCCTAAATACAGAAAAAAAAGAAATGTTTTTAAAATACCTTTATTGAGGTATAAATTATATATAGAAAGCAGTTTTCAAGTTAATCCTTCATCTATACATACACTCGTGAACCTGTGTACATCCGCTGTAGCTGGCTGCTCGTTGGAAACCCTAAAAGGTTCCCCATCACTGGTATAAGCCCACCAGCATAACCGAAGGTAATCATGTGCATTTCCAGTCCACACAGTTCTTCTGTGCCATCAGTGAGCGTGAGGAGCTGTATGTCTCCGTGTTGCTTTTTAGAATATTACACAAATGGTAGCATGGGATGGGGGTATTGTGAAATGTATGAATTTGGTCTCATCCCTGTACCTGGTATACAGTGTCTAAGACCCTTGGATTCTTCAAAGTGCTGTGCCCTTTAATGCTAGTAGGTAATGGCTGAGAATCTCTAGGTAGCTTTAGAATGTTGGCTAGTCTCCAGAGACCTTGGACTGACTGTAGGTTGGAACAAAAGCTCTACCTCCCACAGGGGTGGGGAAATAGGCTGAAGATAAGGCTGAGCACTGAATGGATATGTAGCGAAGCTTACGTAAAAGTCCCAGCAGGCAGATTTGTAGAAATTTCTGGGTAAGGAGCAGATGGAGGTTCCTAGAGAGTGACATTCTTGGAGAGGATGAGGAAACTCTCCCACCCTATCCCACCCCACCCCATACCTGCCTTACTCTACCTGTCTTCTTTTTTCTTTTGGTGATACTGGGGATTGAACTCAACCTTGTGCTTGCCAAGCAGGTGCTTTTTCTACTGAGCTGTCTGTCTCCCTGGCCCTGTCTGTCTCTTTAGAGTGAGTTCAGCAGTATCTTTTGTAATTAACCAATAAAAAGGAACTTGTTTCTTCGGGTTGTGCTTTGCTCTGTTGGCAGGTTAACCCAGTGAAGGGAGGGTGATGTGTGAGCCAGGAGCATGGGTCTAGTAGCCGAGGGGCTGGCAACTGAATCTGAGGTTGGGAGAGAGGAAGCTTAGCAGCTCATCTGTGACTGTAGGGCCCCTGATGCTGATTGCTTGCTGTGTCGAGGAAAGAAACCCCAAACATTTGTTCATACAAGTCTTTTAGTTGTTGACAACAGGAGCAGCTGAGTTCGGTTTTTTCCTCTATTTGTACCAGTATGCATTCCTTTTGTATCCCGGATTTTTTTCTGCTCAAGATATTTTTGAGATTCACTCATGATACATTTATCAGTCATTTTATTCCAGAGAAACATTTCATTTTTAAGAATAGCATTTTAAGCGCGGTTTATGTTGTTGACATATAACTAGAATATGCTGAACTGTGCATACTAGGGGCTGGGAAACTAGTTCCATGGCACAAATGCCTATCTGACAAGTGCAAGGTCATAAGTTAGAACCCCGGTCCCACCAAATAAATAAATAAAAAATCATTAATTAAATAAACTGCATACTTAGTATATAATTTTATGTTTGACATGGATGCAAGTAAGATTTGTTCTGTCTGATTTTAATTTTTCCACCCCCCAAATAGCCACAGACTTGCTTTCTGTTATTACACATTCATTTGCATTGTTCATTGGTGATGTCGTCTAACTTTTATGTATCTGAAATTTTCATTTTTGAAAAATTCTTTTGTTGAATAAGGAACTTTTTTCTTAGCTGGGTTTGGTGGTACAGTCCTATCATCCCAGCTGCTTAGGAGGCTGAGACTCGAGCGTGAATTCAAGGAGAGCCTGGGCAGTTTAGGGAGTCCCAGCTTCGAATGAAAATTTTATTTTATTTTATTTATTTATTTTTTTTTGTGGTGGGACCAGGGTTCGAACTCGCGACCTTGCACTTGCCCAGCAGGCACTTGTGCCTCGGAGCTATCTCCCCAGCCCCGTGAATGAAAATTTTAAAGGACTGGGTGAAGTTCCGTGTGTAGGGCTGTTTCCCTACGTGTCAAAGGCCCTGGGTCCATTCCTCATGGCCAAAAAAGTTTTTTTTTCTATAGTTTTTTGGTGTCATTGTCTCCCCCCACCCGGAACTGGGGATTGAACTCAGGGCCTTGCACTTTCCAGGCAGCCACTTGTACCCCAGTCCCCCAGTCTCCCAGTCCCCCAGTCTCCCAGTCTTGCTGAGTCTGGCCTTCAACTTTATGTACTCACTGGTCTGAAACTCAGCACAGTTCTGCCTCAGCCTCCCAAGTGCTGGGATCACAAGTGTGTGTCACCATGGACCTGGCAGTAATTCTGGAAAAACCTTAAACATCTCTAAGATGTGGCCTTCTGGCTTATTTCTGACAAGATGAAGTCCTTAAAATGCTTATAAGATGCTCGGCAGTGTGTCTGTCCAACACAACCCTATTGCCTTTTTGACCTTTTCTGGATGGTTTTGCCTTCCAGCTTTTATCCTGGATGTTTTGTTCCTCAAGATACTTATAAACATGATTTGGCTTAAACATTATTCTCAATGAAATCAGAGGTGCTCTGGCAACCTTAAATGAAATGACTAAAATTCATGTCATTGTCCTCTCTTTTACACACACACACACACACACACACACACACACACACACACACACGATTGAACCTAGGACTGTGTCACATCACTGATCTACATGCTAAGTTTCCCAAGCTGGGCTCAAACTTGCAATCCTTCTGCCTCAGCTTCCCAGAGACGTGGGACTTAAAGTTACTAACTTTGGTCCCCTTTGCCTTGTGTTCTTCCTGTTGCACCTGTCATATGATATATTTGAACGTGGTGTTTGTTATTTTCTTTGCACTGTAATGTATGAAGGTTGTGTAAACTGGGACTACAATAAATCCCTATATCCTCATCACCTGTTAATTAATAATTAATTATTAATTGAGATTTTGCTATATTTGTCCCTGTTTTCCTCTTTTGGAACCCTTTTGAAATTCTTGAGTTATAGAATAAAACGCAAAAAAAGCATGTACTTAATTGTAAGGCAAATACAATTTTAAAAACTTAAGAAAAAAAAGAGTTGTATCCTTTGTGTCTTGCTTTTAAAGTTTAAGGTGCATGTATTACAAAGAAAGCTGCTTTCTTGTCCAAATCTCATTAGTACTGATCTTCCTTTTCATTGCACAAAGAGAAAGTATATTTTGTCCAATAGTCCTTAATAGCAGTGGATTATCTGCTTATCTGGCATTATCAGGGGCTGTTGACTTAAGCCTTTTACAACTCAGCATATTAGTCTGGCTTTCCTTTTTTTTTTTTTTTTGAGGCAGGGTCTCACTGTGCAGTTCAGGCTGGCCTTGAGCTCACTTTTGTAGCCCAGGCTGGTCTCGAATTTGCACCAATTCTCCTGCCTCAGCCTCCCGAGTGCTGGGATTACAGGTGTGCGCCACTACGCCCGGCTTGGCTTTCCTTTTTATACCTTATGGTTAGACTTTTCTGCTGAATGGTTAAGACTAAGATAAAGCAAGACCTGTGTTACAAAGAATATGTAATTTTTGTATCTGATAAGGTTAGTCAGGTCCCCTCAGGGTTTACCCTGGAACCGTGTACTGCGATTTGCGACACTTTTGTCAGAGTCAGCCATCTGGATAAATCAGGGCCAATGCTTGACCATTTTGCTCTCTGTGGAATCCTGAGAGAATGTTTTCTCTGTAGGCAACTCTCCTTAGGCACCCTGTACATCATCGCTCACTTTCTCCTGCAGACCCATGTTCTCCTTGAACAGGAAATTTGGGACTCTAGTGAGTTCTAATGCTATTATAGTACAGGTTCTTTTATGTCCTATGTCATCACTGACATTGAAGAGTAGAGCCAAAATATTGGCTATACTTGTATGCCTTTTTTTTCTCTAATTATTTGGACTGCCAACTTAAGTTGTTAACCATCCAGAAGAGAAACTTAATTATATTCCCTATAACTTAGGCACTTGAGCTTAACATCATTACCTTTCCGAATAGACATAGCATGAAGCAAGTATTTCCCATCAATTGTTGATATTGTAAACTTTAAAACCCCTAAAGAAATTTTTTTTTTAAAAAAAGAAAAAGAACAAATACACATTGTTACACAGATATTTTGTTTCAGAACTTTTGTTTATTTATTTATTTTTATGGCCTGCTCAGCCTGCCCTGAGAGCAGGGCTGGCGCAGCATGTGGTGCCAGGGATTGAACTGTGGTCCCTGCAGCCGCCCAAGCTTTCCTAAGCAGGTGCTTTAGATCACTGAGTCATCCTGCTGGGCCCCTACACAGATATTTTGGAACTTAACCATTTACAAAATTGTGGCATCACTTCCATGGCCTTTTTTCCCTGTCTCATATTCTATTAGGGAAGCTGCTTTCTTTGTGAAGCTTTGTTTTTGATCTGAGACACTAAAGTACTACCAGCAGTTCTCAATTTCGATTTGGCCCCTTCAGTACAAAGAGATTTGGCTCCCATTTGGATTCCTGCTTTACTTGTCCTACCTTCAGACAGCGGGTTAGTCAGAAGAATGGGCCTCATTTCCCTTTTGTTAATGTTCACTGGCTTTGAAAATCATTGTTTAATACATTTTGCCTATGACAGGAAGGTAGATCTCTGTTCTATAATTCCATAAAGGCTTGAATGAAGCACAGGTTTTCTACCTGACTTTTCCTTCGTGAATGTAGTTTCTTGAGTTGAGATGGATGTTGTATGTGTTGTATTTCCCATTAAAATACTAAGAAACAATTATCTTACAGGAACAGAAGAAGAAAGAGAGGGTGGAAAGAAAAAATGAATCTCTAAAAGTTGTAAAGGTAATACCACAAACTGGGCCTGGCATGCCATGCACATGCCCTACTACTGAGCCACACCTCCAGCCTTACATATCTTTATGTTATCTTAATTATGGAACACATTTTATTGTATTCTTTTTATTTCATTCCCATGCCTTTGTTATAAGCTCCATACATTGAAATTTTGTTCTTAGTATTTAAGAAAAACCAAAGCATGATCCTTTCATACTGTTTCTTTGAACTTTTTTTTTTTTTTTTTTTTTTTTTTTTTTTTTTTTTTTTTTTTTTTTTTTTTTTTTTTTTTTTGAGGGTTTTGCTGTGCAGTCCAAGCTGGCCTTAGACCAAAGCAGTCCAACTGCCTCACCTCCCAAATGCTGGGATTATAGGTGCCACCACGCCCAACCTTCACTATTCTACATCATTATCAAATTTGATTTGGAAAGAAGCTCAATTGTGTATTTTGAGGCATACTTTGTAGTTATTCCCCTCTGTTTTGGAGACTGTAATGAACAGTTGTGCTAATGCAAAAAGAAACAAAGGTTACATTTGTTCTTCCTTTATGTTAGATGTTCTGTATATACCTCCTCTCACATAAATTTGTAAAGCAACCTTATCCATCCATTGTTAAGAGATAAATTATATTCGCTCTTCGTGAAGTACATTACTCTGTACCCATAGGTCCTATGATTCTGAACTTGTCTGCCTGCCTGCTGAAGTTCCTCTAACACCACGCTCCATATTTCTGGTGCTTTCTTAGCCATTCGCAGACATGCTTGTGTGCAAGCTGCAAGTGTTTGTAGTTTCCCAGCACAGTCATTACCAGCTGAGGTCCGACACAGCAGGCTTGCCTGTTTCAGCTTTTGTACTGTGAGCAGATCTTTTTCTGATCCACAGACATGTTTGTTTTATTCTTGATGGGGCTTATGGAGAAAATGGATGTGTTAATTAAGCATTATTTAAGCATGAGTTAGTGTTGCTGTCTAAGTTCAATATTGAACTCTACATCCATTACACCATGTGGTTTTTTTTTTTTTTTCTTTTTTTTTGGTATCGGGAATTGAACTCAGGACCTTGAGCTTGCCAGACGGGTGCTTATGCTGCTAATTCCCCAGCCCCAATATAAAATTCTAGGACACCTAAAATAATTGTATAAAAGTACAGGAGGATGGGGCAGAAACACAGTAGCTCCCAGGGGAGGGTCAAGGGTGACCTGGGCATGAACACGGATCCCTGTAGACATGCCCCATCCCTCAGGAGTGCCCAGCTCAAAGACATGGCTCACACATACCTAGTTTCTGGAGCAAGTTCTCGATGCCACAGGCAGCTGCAGAGCTGCACGGGGCCTACTTGGGGCCCAGAAGGTACACACCACAGCCGCTACCCCACAGTGTGCACAGCCTGGAGCAGGGGCCCCACGAACTCTAGGCCACAGCCCGCACGCTCCCGAGGCCTCAGGAGCACAGACACCTTATTTTAGTCTTGGCTGGGTCAGTGATAACAAGTACCTATGAAATAATTGGGAGATTTTGCCGCAAAGTTATTAAAAACAGATATTTGAGTATTCTCTCAGGATTCTTTTTTAAGGTTCTATTTTAATCTTGAATCTTAAAAGTATTAGTATGTATTTGTTTAGCAGTGATTTTGGTGGTAAGGATTGAACCCAGGATCTTTACACGGAGCTTCATATCCACACCACTTTGGTCTGTTTTTTTTTTTTTGGGACACAGTCACAAAGGTGCCCAAATTGGGCCCCCACTTGGTGTCCTTTTGCCTCAACCTGTTTATCCAAGTGCTGGGATCACTAGGGTATGCCACCATGCTTGGCACATCTGTTCTGGATACAGCATTCTTTCCTGTCTGCCACTTTGAAACTTTTTTGAACATCTCCTTTTGGTTGCCACCTTCACTTACGTTTTTCATTCGGTGTTTTACTCAGCTTATAATTTCAGTTGTGTTTCACGTGCCAATTTAATTCAGACTGGTCTGATATTTCTTCCTTATTTCATCCAAACAATTGACTAGTAGGGCTGGCAAGATAACTCAGTGTCCTGGAGCACCTGCTCTGGCTAGTGCAGGGACCAGGGTTCCACCCCTGTCTCACATGCTGCGCCGGACCTGCCCTCACGGCTTGCTGAGTGGGTGACAAAGTCTGGGCTGGCGGTGCACTCCTGTAACCCCCACTCTGAGGAAGCTGAAACAGAAGTTTGAGCTGTATAGTGAGACCCTATACCAAATACAGTAAAAAAAAAAAAAAAAAAAAAAAGATATTCTTAGCAGTTGAGTATCTCCAGGATAAATCTACATGGGATTTCAAAACAAAAACACCTATGTTTAATTTTAAATTATACTGCCTTTAGTGGAGAAAAATGAGGGAAGTAGAGCCCTTGGGAAGAAGCACAGAATAATGAGCACGGACATTATGGTAGAAAAATAAAAGTCACACATAGGGGAGTGTAACAGTGAGTCGTGGGTATAGTTCAACTAGAAGGAGCATTTTCTCAGTGCCTTTGTTTTGCAGTGCTTTGGGTTGAACTACATCCCTGACTTCATTTTTTTTTTTTTAAGAATTTTTTCGTTTTTATTTTATTTTTTTCTTGTTTTAGAACTTTTGTTTGTTTATTTTTATGGCCAGCTCAGCCTGCCCTGAGAGCAGGGCTGGTGCAGCATGTAGTGCTGGGGATCGAACCGCGGTCCTTGCAGTCGCCCAAGCTTTCCTAAGCAGGCGCTTTAGACCACTGAGCCGTCCTGCTGGGCCCCGCTGACTTCATTTTGGCTCAGCGTCTCGCTTACTTGCTAACACTGGCCTTAGGCTTGCAGTCTTCCTCAGTAGCTAGGATTACAGGCATGTATGGTCATGCCTCTAGTCTGTGTCAGTTAAATGTGTATTAACATAAAAATGTATAGTAAAATTCATGTTCTTTGTTTTATAGGGTAAAAATTCAGTTGTTGCAAGTGAAGAGAATCCAGGTAAATATCCTTTGGTTTTGTTCAGAAGAATATGTGTATGCATTTGCTTTCACTGCTATTAAAGTAAGTTTTTCTTTTATAGTCGTAAAGAGGAAAAGAGGAAGAGAAGATGAATCATACATTATTTCAGAGGTCATGTCAAAAGAGGTAAAAATGGGATGGCTTGGCCTGGCATGTGGTGCTGGGAATTGAACCTTGGCTGCTCCTGCCTAAGCAGGCACCACTGAGTTATCTCGCCAGCCCTGGACTAGTTTTTAAAACAATAGCTACTGTAATTATATTATTTAAACTTGGTAGAGATTACCTAATGCAACCAGTTTTCCAGGAGGCTCTTCTTTGTAGTTGCTTCAAACCAGGATCTGGGTGATGCACATAGGTTGTTTTTTTTTAACTTCGAAGTTTTCTGGGGGCAAGGGGGTGTAAATTATTGAAGAAAAGTAATTTTGTACACTTTTTTACATTCTGAATTTTGCTTATTACATTCCCATAATTTCTTTGTCCTTTTTTTCCCTGTAAATAGATAGAGCTAGAAGTTTTGATTAGGATTTAACTTTTAATAAGATTACTTCTCCATAAATGATACTTAAATGTTTTGACTAATTGCCAATAGTTTTTTTTTTTTTTTTTTTTTCTTTTTTTTTCAGGACTGGGGTTTGAACTCATGATCTAGCACTTGCCAGGCAGGCACTTGTGCCACGGAGCTATCTTCCTAGGCCCCAAAGTTTGTATATTAGAGGACAGCTCTTTTATTGTTTCCGTATATAAAATCCTTTCAGCCTTGGAATAGGAATATCTGTCTACATGTGGATAACACACTTTGTGTGTGCACATGTCTGTATGTAGACCATGTGCCTATAGGTGGTGCCTATATGTATGTGCCAGTGATTTACTAGCATGTTCTGGCACTCCAATGCATTACATTTCATACTTGCATCACTGTCTTGAAAGTACTTCATTTTCTGTGTCTTCACACACACATTCTTATGTTCCTTGTTTGCAGTTTACATTGTGTTTACTGATTAAGCCCAGTGCCAAAATTTTGAGGTAATTTTCTTTTATAACATTAATGCTCTGTTAAGTTGTAGATCTGTCCAGTGATGCCTGAAGTGGGCTGCAGTTGGATTTAGCAAATTTACTCTGTATATAACAAGTTGACATTTTCAGTTGCTTGTGTAACTACTCAAACCTAAGGGCTGGCCAAATAGCTCAGCAGGTTAGAGCACCTGCAGGCAGGCGAGGGGTCCTGCTGTGCTGGCTCCCAACCCCAAGGAGGTGCTGAGATTGAGGCTGGGCATGGTGGCACATGCCTGTAATCACAGCTCTTGGGAGGCTTGTAAACAGGCAGATCACTACCAGTTGGATCTAGTAGTGAGACCCTGAACACCCTGCAGACCCTTCCCTAAAAAAAAAAGCTCAAACCTGGACTCTTATTATAGCTAAAAATAGCCATTAGTAGGCTGTAAACAAATGAGCCTGGTTTTGTTTCATCTGAAACTAGATCGTAAGCTGGAGTGGACTGCAGATTATTGTTTGTTGTATGGGGCTTGATTTGGCCTGTGCAATACCAGATTGAGATTCTCTTAACTACTCTAGATGCTTTATCCTTATTTTTTGTCATAAATTAGCACAGAATAAATGTTCATTGGATGAATAAGCCTCATAAATGAGTAATTTTTTTTGGCTTTTTCAATCTTCTAGGAAATTTTGTCTGTGGCTAAAAAAAGTAAAAAGGATGAGGTAAGATATCTATGATAAAAAGTTAAACTTAGGTGTTATACTTGCATATTGCAAGACTTTTAACTTTGAATTGCCTGAATCCCAATTTCATGCTTAACTGGAATTAAACAATGAAACCTCCCATTGATTCCCAAGGTGATGCCTAGGGTCACACATCACTTTGACACTCTTAAAGTGTGATATACTGAGCATTTTAAATTTTTAGCAAAGCCGGGCGTGGTGGCTCACGCCTGTAATCCCAGCACTTGGGAGGCTGAGGCAGGAGGATCGGTGTGAGTTCGAGACCAGCCTGGGCTACAAAAGTGAGCTCAAAGCCAGCCTGAACTGCACAGTGAGACCCTGTCTCAAAAAGCCAAAAAAAAAAAAATAAATAAAATAAATTTGTAGCAAAGATAACTACTTAAATGGAAGTAACGTTTCTGTGTTCCCTGAAATAACTCCTTGTGCTGGACCTCCCCAATGACATGTGTTACTTTGTCACCAAAGGAAATACCAAGAACAGTCTAATTAGCTTCTTGGGTAGCAAACTACAGAAGTTTGCTAGAGAGATAGAGTTCCAGAGGTCTTTTCAGAAGTACATGCCTGGTGACAGTTTTAGTCTGTGAGGATAATAATTCTCAAAAGTTTGTTGCTACTTTTATAGTGGTTTTGTGTTTATGTGGAATGGAAGTGTCATTAGATGTTTATGTGACAGTCTTGTTTCTTCAGACCTAAGGATTATAGAATTGGCTAGGTTCGGTTATCGTATATTTTCCTATTATATGAGGGGGGAGTATAGCAGTATTTTTGTATCAGATTTCTAATTAAGCATTTTTCTTTGCAGGATGAGAGTTCCTCCTCTACTAATAGATGTGTAGAAGAGCTTCAGAAAAATAAAGATTCAAATACCGTAATTAAAGATAGATTGGCTCAAACTGTTAGGCAGAATACTAAGTTCTTTTTTGACCCAGTTAGGAAATGTAACGGACAGCCTGTACCCTTTCAACAGCCAAAGCTTTTCATAGGAGGAGTGATGCGGTGGTATCAAGTAGAAGGCATGGAATGGCTCTGGGTAAGAAATTGTCTTTTGTGTGTGTGTGTGTGTGTGTGTGTGTGTGTGTTTCATAGGTATAATAATATAACATCACTTAGCTGTTTTTTCTGTGCTTTACTTTTATATGTAAAGTATTTGTACCTTTGTTATGTTTCCCTGAATAATTTTTTTTTTGTCTTAAAAAGAAAAAACCATATATAGGGTCTCACTGTAGCGCAGGCTGGCCTTGCACTTAACGTAATTTCCCTTTTTCAGTCTCCCAAATGCTGGTATCACAAGCATATGGCGCCATGCTTGACTTCCTGAATAAATTTTTGAATATGAAAATTACCTTGTTAAATGCCCAACACATTTTATGGCTTTGATAATGGATTTCCCACAAAGGTGGTTAAAATTTATGGTGTGTGGATATTAATCTCACAGTTGTGATCTGTGTTTGATTGGTTTTTTTTTGTTTTGTTTTGTTTTGAGTGTTCTTTTTTTTAAAAAAAAAAAAAGGAGAAATAGGGCTGATGAGATTGTTCAGCAGACTAAGCACCTGCTTAGGCAAGTGCAGGAACTGGAGTTCAATCCCCAGCACCACATGCCGGCGCTGGCCCTGCATGCCGAGCTGGTGACCCAGTCCAGTTGTGGTGGCACACGCCAGTAATCCCAGCACAGGGCGGCTGAAACAGATCCTAGCTGCATAATGAGGCTCTGTACCAAGTACATTAAAAAAAAAAAAAAAATTAAAATTTAAAAAGAGAAATAAACTATAGGTAATTTAGTGGATACTTCGATCAGAATTTAAGTGTAGTACATGTTCTTGTCCAGATGCTCTGGGAGAATGGAATTAATGGCATCTTGGCAGACGAAATGGGATTGGGCAAGACTGTTCAGTGCATTGCCACAGTGGCCTTGATGATTCAGAGAGGAGTGCCTGGACCTTTCCTTGTCTGTGGCCCTCTGTCTACCCTTCCTAACTGGATCGCCGAGTTCAGAAGATTTACGCCCGATGTAAGTTTCCTCGTGCTAGATGTATTATTTTGCACTTAGTTTTTTGTTCCTGGAATTAAATTGTTGTCCTCCTGCTATGTTAATTTCTTTAGTAGCAGTTTATTTTATTTGAGTTATTTAATCTGAGAAATACTATTCTTCGTAAAAAAACAAAAAAAAGGATAATAGGTGATCTTGTACTGAGTTTTTCTTTTTTTTTTTTTTTTTTTTTTTTTTTTTTTTTTTTTTTTTTTTTTTTTTTTTTTTTTTTTTTTTTTTTTTTTGTCTTTTTGAGACAGGGTCTCGCTATGCAGCTCAGGCTGGCCTTGAGCTCATTTTTGTAGCCCAGGCTGGTCTTGAACTCTGATCCTCCCACCTCAGCCTCCCAAGTGCTGGAATTACAGGCGTGCACCACCATGCCCAGCTTGAGTTTTTTAAAACAATTTTTATTCATTTTAATGAGAACAAAAGAATAGTGATGAAACAGTTTTGATACAGGTTAGAATGTTTACAATAAATACATTGCATATTATTGTCTTTGTAGTTAATTCAGAGGACAAGATGCAGACATGGTATCTTGTCTATAAACAATGTTAGTAAAAACTTATTCTCAGTGAGCTAAGCGAAAGTAGCTATGTATCTATCCTAACTCTTTTTCATGTATAAGTATATATTCCCCAAAGTTGTGAAGAGTTTTTTTTGGTGGGCTCAGGCTTCCCTAAGGGCTGGTCTGGTATGGCATGTGGAGTTGGGGATCAAACCTCGGTTCCCTGCACCTGACTGGGTTTGCCCAAGCAAGCACTTAAACAACTGAGCTAACAGGCCAGCCCCTAATGTTACAGACACTTCTTTTGGTGGACCCAAGGACTGAACTCAGGCCCTTGGTGCTTGCCAGGCAAGTCTTTGTTCCGCTGAGCTATCTCCCAGCCCCCTGTTCCTGACATTGGAGGATTGGATAATTTCATCCACTTTAGACTTAGGTGATCTTTTTTTAAAAAACAGAATATGTTGCCGGGTGTGGTGGTGCACACCTGTAATCCCAGCACTTGGGAGCTTGAGGCAGGAAGGAGGATTTATGCATGTTCGAGACCAGCCTGGGCTACAAAAGTGATCTCAAAGCCAGCCTGAACTGCATAGTGAGACCCTGTCTCAAAAAGACAACAATAACAACAAAAAAGCCCAATATATTTATTGGGGGGAAAAAAAGCTCCTGTCCAAGAGAGCAACTGAAGGGGGAGCCAGGCAGATGCCCCCGGTCATGTCTGTTCTTACATGATGTTCCCTCCTGTATACATTCTGTACTAATGTTTATCTTATGAGAAGAATGTGTACAAGTAGAGTTTCTTCCCTGTTTGCCTCTGCTACTTTCAAGTTTTGGTTTCTTCAATAATGGCCTTATTTGTTAGATGATCTCATTTTGCTGTAGAAAAGTAGAATTTTGAGTTTTTTCTCAGAAAATTAATTCTTGATAAAAAGAAAATTACTTATTTTCAGAATAACTTACTTAGATTTGGTTTTAAAATCAACCTAAAACCTTCTAGATTCCTGTTATGTTGTATCATGGAAGCCAGAAGGAACGTCGCCAACTGGTAAGGGTTATTCACCGAAAAAACGGGGCTCTGCATATTCACCCTGTAGTGATCACATCATTTGAAATAGCCATGAGAGACCGGAACGCATTACAGGTACAGAGTGTCTTTATTACTTCTTTATAACCTGCAAGTCATATTGCACTTTGCTCAGAACACTTTTCATCATGCAGTCTACATTTCTTTAAATTCTCTCTTTGAAATAATAGCTGAGGCTGGGGAGATAGCTCTGAGGCACAAGTACCTGCTTGGCAAGTGCATGGTCGTGAGTTTGAACCCTGATCCTGCAAAAAAAAAAGGAAATAATAGGTGGTAGTATAGCTTTTCCTCTAGCAGCGGGAAGCTTATATTCACACGTTGGGGTGAAGCCTGCTATCTCTTAAATTCATCTGTGAACATACCATTAAATGTTTTAGACTCTGCCAGATTGGCCTACTTTGCAAAAATCTTGTTAGAATTAGCTAGATAAATTGTATCTGTGAATATATTACAGCTATTTGTATCATATACATATGTATATATTTATGCGTATATGTATATATATATACATATATAGTATATGTATGTATATATATATATTTATTTTATTTTTATTTTTTTTTACTTAAGGCAGGACCTCACCAAGTTACCTGGGCTGAGATCAAACTTTTGGTCCTCTTGCATTAGCCTCTTGAGTAGCTGGGATTCCAAGCCTGTCCCACTGCACCTGGCTCATTTGCCTCTAAGAACATATTATTTGAAAATTCGTCATTTTTAGATATTCTCATGGTTCCATTAATATTCTCATACCTACTTTTCTTAATGTCCTAGTGACTTCTTTAGTAATGTCCAGGCTATTATCATGCACTTAGGAAAATAACCTCCATTGCTACTGCATTTCATGTAGACTTTATTGTTGTTTAGAATTTATTTCCTTTTTTTTTGTGGTACTGGGAATTAAACCCAGGACTTCAAGAATGGTTAGTAAATGCTGCACCATGGAGCAGTGACCCTAAACCCTTTTTCCTTTGAAATAGTCTTGCTGAGTTGCCCTGGCTGACCTTACACTTAGACCCCTGCCGTCTAGGCTTCCTGGATAGCTGGAGGATAGATGTATACCAGTCTACCTCACTCACGGGTATCTTATTGCTTTGCTTTTTTTATTCTCTGATCATGCAATGTTCCTACAAGTGTAATAGTCCCCTTAGGGCTGGACTTCTGTTGTCAGATACTAGATGTATGTGAGTAGAACTTTGTAAGAGGATTTGCAGAATCCTACTCTTGGAAGTGTAACAGGACTTTGTGAAGAAGTGTACAAGCATCAAACCCTCTTCTAGTTTAAGTGACATGCTGGTATAGAAAAGAGCAGTAGTGTATGGGAAGACAGAAACTAACACTGTATGAGAACTCTACTTTCATACTGAATAATGACTGCTAAGTGTTCCGTGTAAAATGAAGAATCTTGAAATTTCTTTTCCTATCCATCCCATAGTCAAATAGTAAAACTATCTTGATAGTTCTGTTTATTAGTGGCTAGACTTTTTCTGCTTTTCCCTTTCACTGAGCCTATGTTACCACTTCAAGCATCTTAGTTTTAAGAGAGAAAGCCATAGAGTTATAATGCTCTTGTTTGTAATTCATAAAAGTGTCAGAGCCCCCTAACTACCTTAGGTTCTTTAGAGTTGGTACGGGGTAGGTTTCTTCTGTTCTGGTTAGTTTTAAAGAGAATTTCACTGGGTGGCCCTGGCTAACTTCCAACTGAAACATCCTCCTGCCCCAGTATCTAGACCTCACCCCACCCAGTACTTTATGGAGAAACAAACAAAAAAAAAAATTAGTGTCTGGAGTAGCTGGGATAAGAGGCATGTGTGCCACCATGTCCATCTGACATTTTATATTTTACTTGATAAAATAAGTCTCTTGTAGTGAGAGATTATTTGGGTTAACAGGGTTATCATATTACCAAAAAGTCCCTTCCAAATGACTTCACTGAAAAGTAATAAATTTTTCATTCTGTTATGAATGTGCTATACAGTTAAATGTAAAAAAAAAAAGAATTGTACTCTTTGAAAATAGTTTAACTGAAATTAACTGTTGAGAAAATGAAAAGCCTAAACACACCAAAACTGAGAAATTAAGAATATTGTTGGATGAAAAACAGTGCCAGTTACAAATGTAGACCTCAAGAATGTTTAAATTGGGGCTGGGGAGATAGCTTGGTGGCCTAGGTGGCTGCTTGGCAAGCACAAGGTCCTGAGTTTAATTCCCAGTACCGTGTGCTGTACCGCCCCAGGAACTCCGGCGCTGGATCAGTGTGGTAGTGCATGTCTGTAGTCCCAGCACTGGGGAGCCTAGCCTAGGAGGATGTCTGTTGAGTCTGAGCTGCATGGCAAGACCCTATACCAAGTAAATAAAAGATTTTTTTAAAAAAATGCTTAAATTTTTGAGGATGTGGAACTAAAAGGTTCTGTTCCTTTTTAAGAAATACAATATTTAAGAAATTAAAATCAGCTTTATAAAACAGAAAAGCTAGACTACACCTAAAGAATACAAACCTCTTATCTGTGTTACAGCAAATAGATGTAAGGTACTATTTCATGATGTAGTGGCGTTTGCTCCAGTACACACTGGCTTTAGGAATCTGTTGCTTTATCCCATTACTGAATCAAAGAAAATCATGATCATCTATCTCAATGGATACCAAATACTTGATAAAATTTAACATCACTGAAAAACAGAAAGTTTTGTTTTTACTTTCATACTAAAATTGATGTTACTCATTTCATTGAATAAAAAATAATCATATATTGAGTATATGGTACAGTCCTTTCATATTTATATGGTGAAATTACTGCATTCTTCTTTGGTAGCATTTGCATCACCTGACACAGTTGTTTCTGGACATATTGAAAAGACCCTGTAAACAGCGTTTAGCAGATTGTGGTGCCCTGTGGTGCTGCATCAGTCACGCCAGTCACAGCGTGATCTGTGCCGTGTCGTACTGTACAAGAGAAGCCTTGTGCCTTTTCATTAACATCTCTCAGCTTCCACACAAGAGCCAAGCATTACTAAACTATTTCTTTAAAATTGCCAATCTGAGATGCTAAAAACAATATGATCAAGATTTCACTTTATTTGTGGCATATTTGGCTTTATGACATTTTGGTTAATCTGCATTGTCACAAATGAAGGATTTCAAGAAGCTTTGTTTTTAGAAGTGTCTGCAGAAAAAAATTAGGAAATTGTTTTTACATTTTCCCCTCAACTTACTTCCTAGCATTGCCTTTGGAAGTACTTAATAGTTGACGAAGGACACAGGATTAAGAATATGAATTGCCGTCTGATCAGGGAGCTGAAGCGGTTCAATGCTGACAACAAGCTTCTTCTGACGGGAACCCCATTGCAAAACAATTTATCAGAGCTTTGGTCATTGCTAAACTTTTTGTTGCCAGATGTGTTTGATGACTTGAAAAGGTAGGTAAGCCAGCTCTTGAACTGATTTTTAAAAACTTTCCTATATTCTCTTCCAACTTAAATATCTGTGGATTTAGCTGAAATTAATTCTTCTAGTTAACTAAATTTTATTGATAGTTTAGGCAAATATTTTGTGGTATACACTTTGTGTTCTCTTTTTGACAAAGTTGTGTGAAAGCAGATAAAAGATGATTGTGAACTGCATTGATTAAAGAAAACACTAAAACCTTGCCTTATGGGAAGTCTTTATAATACCTTTAACCTTAATCTTCTTAAGCACTATTAGATATGTCTTTATAAACAACCTGGGTTAGTAAAAAAAAGTTACATAAATTCTCTATGTCACATAGAAAACCTAGTCTTAAAGTTGTTAGGAAATGTAAATAGTATAGTTTTCAAAGAACAAAAGCAGAAACCAAGCTTGCCCCAATTTAATCTGATACTTTCTATCTAGAAATGGTTTGAAATTTTGCTTAGAAAAGCAGGTAGTCTTCAGAAAATATTTAATGTTTTGGGATAGAAGAATTGATAAGAATAAAGTGGTAACAATAAAGATAAAGTTTTTTTTAAAAAGGATTTGTTTATACCCTTGTTGGTGTCAGCAAAGGGAATGAGCTGACTGGATATGGAGAAATAGCTTTTAATGTCTTCTTCGGAGAATGTATACTCCAAATCTGATTGCCAGATGTGGGCCCAGGCCAGGGGTCTTATTTGATTGGACACTGTTGCTGAAGGACAGAATTTCTAACACAGACCTGCTGAGTCAGACTGGGGTGTCGGAGCTAAAACTGAACTTTTAAAGTAGACTTTATGCAGTCTTTGCTTGGGAAAACCTGGCCTGTTTAGTACATGAATATTACTAGAATTTTTCACAATTGGATGGGTATTTTGTTATCTACAGTATAAGTAACTTTATACTTCATTACTAACTTTTATATAGTTTTTTAACTTTAGGAAGAAGGATGCATAGTACATAGCATTGTCAAGTTACATAGATGTTGAATTAAAAAAAAACCTATTGGAGTAGGCCAGACCTGTACCTCTATCTAGGGAGATGAATATATTGGGCTTCTGAGATAGTTTTCACTTGGACTGGGATTATGGTTCAGTGTAGAGCCTTGGCTAGCATGCCTAAGGGTCTGTGTAATCTCTCTGCCATAAAACCAGCAAACAGACATGTTAATATAAGTAGGAAGATGTCTCCTTTCAGATTGCTGTTCTTGATTGTTGGCTTAATAAGTATTCACTTTATCTCTTTGTTTTTACTGTTTAAAAATTGCATCTGAGGATTAGGTACAACCATATCCGTGCTTGGTTGGGTAAATTATAAAGCTTGAAGTACTTTATGCAATTCAATTTATATCTTGGGTTAATTTGTGATCATTTTTCTCTTCCAGCTTTGAGTCTTGGTTTGATATTACTAGTCTTTCCGAAACTGCTGAAGATATTATAGCTAAAGAAAGAGAACAGAATGTATTGCATATGCTACACCAGGTATTGAATGTTTTCTTCTTTATTGTATGCTCCTTCAATAAATAAGAAATTGTAAGATCACCTAAGTCTCTGTAATAGAAAGTTGAAATGTGAGTCTCCCCAGATTTCGTTGATTTTTTTTTTTCTCTCTATTCCCAGGGGTGTCATGTCATTTTAGGACAGAAGTCAAGTGCCTACCTAAATTTTACCCTTCCTCATATACTATACCATTAACATCATTGTTTGACAAAAATTGAAAGTGTTTTTTATGCAGTATTTACCAGTAATACACATGGCTCTGAGAAGCTTCTCAGTTACAGTTTGATACTTTTATTCAAACACTCCATAAGTTTTTTCCTGATTTTGAAGTCATGCCCATGAAGACAAACTGATTATATTACATTATGCATCTTAGCAGACTCTTTGTAAACACTTAAGTTCTGTAATTCTCTTGGGACTTGTGTGTTGGGTGATAATCATACTGATTTATAATAATTATTAAATATACATTGTTAGTCTTCTTGTTACAGATACCCCTCCATTCTTTTTTGTTCAAAACATTTTAATGCTATTTTTGCATGTATATGTCAGTTTTTAATATACTAATACTTGTAATGGAACTTTTTAAGTATCTCATATGATCAGGGAAAAATGACTTGTTGAGAAGTGATGTGTTTTAGCTGGACGTCCTGCCATGTATAGCAAAGTACGTTTTTTTTTTTTTTTTTAAGTACATGTTTTTATACTGTTTCTTAATCAGGATTTGCAGAGTTTGGCACTTAAAAGAAGTGATAAACGATCATCTACCCTGTTGACTGTTGGCACAATTATAGTTGATAATTTTTCATAATAGGGCCTGTTGGCTTTACATACATACAAGCATTTATTTATTTAAAACATTTATTCGAGGGGCTGGCGAGATAGCTCCATGCCACGGGTGCCTGCCTGGCTAGTGCAAGATTGTGAGTTTGAACCTTGGTCCTGCCCCTCCCCCCAAAGAAAAGTTTATTTTAGACTTGGTGTGGTAACACGCGCCTGTGATCCCTGCTCTTGAGAGCCTGTAAACAGATGTGTCTGGTATAGTAGTGAGACCCTGAATACCCTGTAGGCCCTTCCCTAAAAAATCCAAAAATGGTTTGTTTATTTATTTGGTATAGGGTCTCACTATGCTGTTCAGACTCCTAGTGATCCGCCTGTCTCAGCCTCCCCAGTGCTGGGATTGTAGGCATGTGGTACTCAGTATCAAACCCAAGTCCTGAGCCTTCCCAAGCAGGTGTTTAGGCTGCTGAGCTCTCTCCCCAGCCCTATTTTACTTATTTTCTTCTGGAGACAGGGTTTCATTTTGCAGTTGAGACTGGCCTTAAAGTAAACCTTGTAGCCTAGGCTGGCCTTGAACTGACAGTGATCCTTCTGTCTCCACCTCCTGAGTGCTGGAATTACAGATGTGTATCACCACACCTGCTGGGAGTGCACAAGTGCCTGCCCGCCTGGCAAGTACAAGGTTGTGAGTTTTAACCCTGCCCCCCCCAATAAGAACAAAAATAGCTACATAGTTAATTAATGTGAACATAAGGATTATGATATAAATAATGTATGTTCAAACAACATATTTGCTGATCTAAATTCAACAGTTGATCAAGAAATGATGTTTTTGAATTGTTCTGGCAGTGAGAAAATTCTGTATAACAGTTTAACTTTATCTTAACTGTTATGATTTGATCCTAATTCTGCTTTAATGAGTTATTTAGAAAAAACCCATTTTTAAATAAGTCAGGGCCAATAAGATAGCTCAAAGGACTAAGTGCCTGCTTAGGCAAGTGTGGAGACTGGGGTTTGATCCTGGGCACCACATGCTGTGCCAGCCCCACCCTCAGGTGCACTAAGCCTTTGCTTTACAACTCCAGTTGTGGTGGTGCACATCTGTAACCCAGTGCTGGGCAGGCTGGAAAGGAGGAGGAGCACTGCGAGTCGGAGCAGTGTGGTGAGAGCCTCTACCAAGTGTCTTAGCAAATAGTAAATAAATAAAGTCAGTTAGCTGGAAAGTGTTTGAAATCTCTGGATATTTTCTTAGTTGAGCTTAATATTGTTAATGTTTTCTCTATCAAAGGATTTGGAAATCTTAATACCATGTCATGCTTTACCAATTGTTAATTGGCTCACCTTTTAGATGGAACATTTACAAACATTTATCAAATGCAAAACAAGTCAAATACTGAATCCATATATTACTTTGAAGTAGTTACAGAAGTATTTTGAAGCAAAAATTAAAATTAATGGAAATTCTTATAGTCTTTACTAATTATCATTTATTTATCTGAAAATTAGCAGGGCTGGAGATTTGGTTCAGTGGTAGAATGCTTGCCTAGCAAGCTGGCAACCCTAGGTTTGGTCCTTGACACCAAAAGCAAAAAATAAACCTCCCCTGAAAATTAGAATTCTCACTTCATTATGTTTACAGTCTTAACTGTAGTCAGCTGGTATATTAATGATTAGTTAAAAATTTTATCATTTACAAACACAAACTTTAAAAGCAAGCATCTACTACTATGAAGATTTGCATATCTCAATATGGTACTTTAAGAAATTTGAACTGTGCATACTGATTTACGTAGTACGAAGTTAGTGCCTTCAGATAAACATGACATTATTTATCATGAAGAGGCTAATTCTAAGCCTGAAGTTTGAGGGGAAGATGGAAATTTTGTTAAGCATGGTAGTGCACACCTGTAATCTTTTCACTTATAGTGAGTTTAAGGCCAGTGTACTATGTGAAGTGAGACCTTGCCTCAAAACAGCAAAGGGGGATGCTTTATTATTCAAGGCATAATCTTAAGAGTGCTTGAAAGATTAGAAAATTGTGCACTGCTTTGAATACATACTGACAGTTTTTAATTTGTTAATCTGGTAAGAGAAAATTTCAAAGTATTTTAATCTTACCTTTTGTGACTTATTAGTGCCTATATAAGCATAAGAGAAGGATAAGGAGGGTGTGGTCCCTGAAAAACAGATATTTAATATTCAAGTATTTGTTGACGTTTAAATTTAGATTCTAACACCTTTCTTACTGAGAAGACTGAAATCGGATGTTGCTCTTGAAGTTCCACCTAAACGAGAAGTAGTGGTTTATGCACCGCTTTCACAGAAGCAGGAAGTTTTCTATACAGCCATTGTGAATCGGACAATCGCCAACATGTTCGGGTCAAGTGAGGTATGGTTCAGGTTTGAAATGTGCTGTAAATGAGATGTGGTATGTAAAATTGCATGATCGATTCCACTCTTGCAGGACTCTGTGGTCAAGACTCGTCGGATGATGCTATTTCTAAGTGAAATTTAAGACCGAAAGCAAAAGTGTCTCTCATGTTCTAGTCCTGCTGAGATTAAGTCGTGCACTACTTTTTGTGATCATATGGAATATTAAGAATTTAGATTACTATATCAGGTTAGCTTTCTTTATGAGGCGCGAAGTATGTTTGGAAATGTTTTGTTAAAAAGTGTAGTCATCTGAGAATTCCTGTTGTAAATGCTTGCCAAGTAGACCAGTGCCTCCCAGCATGCAGGACCTTTACAGGAAGATATTAATGAATATTTGAAAGAGGTCTCTGTTGTTACTACCGTTTGATCAGAGATGGAGGTGTGATTTTTTTTTTTTTTTTTTTTTTTTGTCTTTTTGAGACAGGGTCTCACTATGCAGTTCAGGCTGGTTTGAGCTCACTTTTGTAGCCCAGGCTGGTCTCGAACTCGCAGCGATCCTCCTGCCTCAGCCTCCCAAGTGCTGGGATTACAGGCGTGTGCCACCACGCCCTGCTGGAGGTGTGATTTAAGTTCAAAGCAGCTTTAAGTTTTTTTGTACCAAGCTGTGAAAGTATTAACTTTTGATAGTGTCAGTAGTGCTAGCACAGATCAATGTCTGGCAATGAGATTAAGACTTGCTGGTAATTGTGTCTTTGGGAATTATACTTAAGAATATTACTTTTTTAAGCCTTATTTGTTTGGTATATATAATTTTAATACTGCTTTGCATAGCTTTTTAAACACTTCTTCAATTTTTTCTCTTTTAGAAAGAAACAGTTGTGCTAAGTCCTAATGGGCGACCAAAACGGCGAACTAGAAAATCAATAAATTACAGCAAGATAGATGAGTTTCCTAATGAATTGGAAAAGCTGATCAGCCAAATACAGCCAGAAATAGACAGAGAAAGGTGTGAGTTTAAAATCTTCATGAGGATGGGAGGAAAGGGGAGGGCAAGTAAAACCAGCAGTGCGCACGTCAGCTCCTGTGCGAGTGTAGGTGTGCGCAGCAAGCATGCTCCGGGAAGCGACAGAGAAAGCGCGTGCTTTACAGGGTGCTGTTGTGCATTTCTCACGCGCGCGCGTGTCCCGCCTCTGACAGGCCTGCTGGGGAAGCGAGTGGCCCTCTAGAGTCTGAAATAGATCTGAAGCTGCAGAACATAATGATGCTGCTGCGCAAGTGCTGCAACCACGCATACCTGATCGAGTACCCAATAGACCCCGCGACACAGGAGTTCAAGGTGAAGACCTTTTCACTTGCTGTTTTGGTTTCTTTTAATGCTGGGTAATTTTATGTTGCTTGGCTTATTGTTACTTAAATGCTGTGCTGTTTTCCATGTGAAGATTATGATCTTCCAGTGACAGGGAGGCAGTCTCTTCAGCTTAATGGTTCTAAAATGAGTGAAGTGATAGCTATTTTTGCTGTCTATGTTAGAGATGGTTATCACTTTTTGGTATGTCTTTTAGTTAATATTTAGCTTGTCAGAGTTAGCCTGGCTGTTCATTGCTTAATAAACAGAAGGAAAAATAATTGATGAGAGTTAGGACTTTCAAAATTAGTGAAGTGTTTTCTTTGGCACTTAATTGGAAACGGGCATAATACTAAACTCTATTTAGTAACTCTTGCTTTCCCCTAGTTCAATGCATTGCACTCTAACTTAAAGCTTTATACATCCTAATTCATAGTAAGGCTTCTTAGGCCTGGCAGTTTTGAGTCAGATAATTTTGTTTTGAGATAACCCACTGGCCTCTGCCTATCAGTAGTAGCAACCTTTCCCATTTGTGTCACTTGCTTATAAACTCTGATATTTCCTTTAATTTCTACTAAGAATTCTAGGAGCAGTTTTTAGATTTTTTTTTGAGATGCAGTCTTGCTATACAGGTGTAACTGGCTTTGCAGTAAGTAGCCCAGGTTGGCTTGAACTCAAAACAGTTGTCCTGCCTCAGCCTTTCAGGTGTTGAAGTTACTAGTGTGCACCACCACATCGAGCTTCAAGTAGCAGGTTTTTTTTTTTTTTTTTTTTTTTGCCTTTTTGAGACAGGGTCTCAGTATGCAGTTCAGGCTGGCCTTGAGCTCACTGTTGTAGCCCAGGCTGGTCTGAACTCATACTGATCCTCCTGCCTCAGGCTCCCAAGTACTGGGATTATAGGCGTGCACCACCACACCCGGCTAGAGTAGCAGTTTTTATACATAGTTGACTCCATCATAAATAAACCTTAACATACATAGTAAATTTGAACCTATTAGAATTTTGGTATTGAGAGAGAGAGTGTGTGTCTATGTGTGTGTGATCTATCTTGAGAACTATGTAAAAGAATAATGAAATTAAGTTTAGTAATTTTATCATTGAAAACAGCTGTGCAAATACATTTAGAGGCATTTTACCTTATAAAACGTAAGTAATTATGATGACACAAGTTTTTTGTTCACTTTTAAGATTGATGAAGAATTGGTTACAAATTCTGGAAAATTCTTAATTTTGGATCGAATGCTGCCAGAACTAAAACGCAGAGGTCATAAGGTAGTACTTTGGATTGTAATTTTTGTTGTCGAATTATTTATTTTATGAAATAGTAAAGATATTGAGATATATTAATTTAAATTTCAGGTGTTGGTTTTTTCACAAATGACACGGATGTTGGACATTTTGATGGATTATTGCCATTTTAGAAGTTTCAACTTTAGTAGGCTTGATGGGACCATGTCCTATTCAGAGAGAGAGAAAAATGTAAGACTGCTTATGTTATATATACCAAACTTTTCTTATAAGTCCTGTCTTGATTTCTGAACTAGTGCACAAAATATACATACAAATTGTCAAGAATTGAGATTTATCTATGTTTCTGGTAGAATTGAAAACAAGCATTTTGATTTAGTACTAATAAGTGATGTTTGCTTGGTGTGTATGTACACGTATACACACACACACACACATTTCTATATAATGTTGTACTATCACTGTCAGAATGTTAAATAATGGGGAATTTTTCCCCCTAGTTTTCTGTCCTAAAGATTTTCTTATGAAAATTTTAAATGTAATAAAATTAAAAGAATTTTACAATGAGCAACTATAACCTGCCAGTAAATTTTTTTGATTTGTGTTTCTCGGCACTAGGGATTAAACTCAGCCATTTGAAATTCTACCAGCTGGGGAGATAGCTGAGTGGTGTGCTGCATGCCATGCTGGCCCCAGAATTGGGTGCCAGCCTATGATCCTAGCGCTGCAGAGGCTGAGTCAGGGTAGATCACTGAGTCTAAACTGCGTAGTGAGACCCTGTTCCAAAAGAATTCTTTTTTTTGAGACAGTATGCTACTAAGTTGTGTAAGCTGTTCTCAGATTTGGGTAAGTGGGAGTACAGGCAAGGACCATTGTGCCTAACACTGGCACCTTTATGATTTACCTGTGACAGAGCATTGATCACTGACCAGATCCATTCACCATTTTATCCACTTTTGATGCATTTCAAGGGACATTGTAGGGGACATTGATGCATTTCAAGGGACATTGTAGGGGACAGTTTCCTTCAGCGTCCCTCTCTGTTATATTTTCCAGTAAATGTTCCATACATGTGTTTTTACATACATGAGCATGTGTCCTAATCCTGTAACCAAGATATCCAGTATCACTGTCATCCCTGAAATGTTCCTGTGCTTCCTCTTTAGTTCGTCTGTCCTTTCACCATTTTTAATTTTTAATTTAATTTTAATTTTATTTTTTAGAGAAGGGTCTACAGGGGGTCCAGAGTCTCACTACTAGATCAAACTGGTAGTGATCTGCCTGTTTACAGCCTCGCAATAGCTGGGATTGCAGGCACATGTCTTCATGCCTAGTCTCAATTGCCATCTCAGTCGGGGCCAGGGCTGGCACGACAGGCCTGGGGAATCAAACTCCTGACCCTGTGCCTGCTTGCAGGCACTTTAATCTGCTGAGCTGTTTGGCCAGCTTTACCATTTTTTAATTTAGGAGTTATTTTAATCTTTATTGGGTATAGGATATTGCTACACAGCTCGGACTCATAATGATCTCCCTGTCTCAGCCTCCCCAGCCCTAGAGTTACACGTGTGTATCACCAAGCCTGGTTTTGGTGGCCAGCTTGCACGTGCCATGCAGGCACTTAGACCACCAAGCTATCCCCCCAACCTAGATATTCGTATCTTAAACTTGTGGTATGTATGTTCTTTGGACAAAATTTAGATTTCTTTAATAAAACATGCTTGGAAAATTAAATTAAAATGAACACAGATTGCACTCACGTTGTTTTATAGATCTGGAAGGTTGGGTTGATTCCTTTTGGAAAAGCCTTTAACAGTGGTAATCAGATAGGTCTGGGAAGATAGCTTGGTTGTCTAAACACCTGCCTAGCAAGCAGAAGGACCTAGGTTCAATCCCCAGTACTGCACGGTGTGACAGCCCTTTGCTGAGCTGGTCAAAGAAACTGGGCATGGTGGTACACACCTATAATCCCAGCACTGGGGAGGCTGAGACAGGAGGATCACTATGGGTTTGGGTTGCATAGTGAGACTCTGCACCAAATACATAAAAAATAAAAGTTTTTTTAAAGTGTCAGTTAGAAATGCACAGTGGGGCCGAGGCACAAAGCCAAGCCAGAAAGTGAGCACAGCATGCATTATGAGACCTTGTCTCACAAAGAGACAAACATAGTCATGTCTGCTAAGGTTTCCTGGACCTTCGCACTGCACTCTGTCTAGTCATGGGTTCTGTTGGGTCAGGGAGTGTGAGAATTGATTTTTTTTTTTTTTTTTGCGGGACTGGGGTTCGAACTCATGACCTTGCTCTTGCCAGGCAGGCACTTGTGCCACGGAGCTATCTCCCCAGCTCCCCTAAGTTTTATTTTTGAGATGATCTTGCTGTGTCATTCTGGCTCGTCTTGAACGTGTTAAGTAGCCCATGCTGGCCTCAGACATGTGGCAGTCCTCCAGCTTCAACCTCTTTTTTTTTTTTT
>PVJA010003855.1:0-11244 GCA_004027025.1 Myocastor coypus | reverse complement strand
GTGGTTCCGAACTTGGCGTCCTCCTGTCTTAGCCTCCCATGATGACTGAGTTTACAGATGTGTATTGCCCAGCTGATTTCTTTACCATCTGTTTTGCTTTTAGATGCACAACTTCAATACAGATCCAGATGTGTTTATCTTCTTAGTAAGTACGCGAGCTGGTGGCCTGGGTATTAATTTGACTGCAGCAGATACTGTTATCATTTATGACAGTGATTGGGTAAGTTGGAAATATAATGATGGTGATTTTATGCTCATTATGAAATTTTAATCTTTTTTTGTATATGCTGAACTTTCAATTAACCTGTTTGGCAAGGTATCTGTTTTAGTGAAGAACCATTTGCCATGTTTTCTGCTTATAAAAATCAGAAGTATTTTCATGATAATTGATGGAGCTGACTAGACATACAAATTGAATTAAAGCATCATTGGGAATGTTTTTCATTGTATCATGAATGTGGACTTTACTTGCATATGTTTACCTTTACCTCAGCCTAATGTTGTTAAATGGTATTTCTCTTTAAGAATCCTCAGTCTGATCTTCAAGCCCAGGACAGATGTCATAGGATTGGCCAGACAAAGCCTGTTGTTGTGTATCGGCTTGTTACAGCGAATACCATTGATCAGAAAATTGTGGAAAGAGCAGCAGCTAAGAGAAAACTGGAAAAGCTGATCATTCACAAAAGTAAATGATGCTGAAGTGGTACTTTTTTACTTTGGTTGTCAGTTATAAATTTTTGTTATTATCACTGTTACTTTATAAAAGTGCTGCTTGATGTATCAGGATTAAATTGGCAGTGGGAAATGTGGAGCTTCTAGCAGCCCACGTAAGTTGGTGACCTGAGACAGAACCTGTCCGTAATTGTCTGATGTGACACAGAGGCAGGAGAAAACGGGTCAGGGGCATCAATAGGAAGGAGTCAATTTAAGGTAGAATACCCTAAGCTGTCAGAGGGACCTTGGCATGATAGCAATACATATTTTTGATACATACTTGCTAAAATTTTTAAGGAAACTCTTAAATTCAGAATATTAGTATTGATGTATTATTTCAGAAAAGCTACTTGTTTTAATGTTGAAAAGATCCTATGAGAACTTAATTGAGGAGGGAGTTTTCTATTGCATTTCCTAGAAAAGTTGTCTTTACTAATGTGACAAAAAAAAATTATTCAATGGCTCAGTGGCTCTTTGAATGAAAGTTAAAAATTGACTTAAAATTTTCAGGCCTAGAGAAGTAAAAATAGCATAATGACACTAGAAAATATTAGGTGGATTAGGTTTTAGATAAAATTAAATTGACTTGATGGAAAATTTACATTGTAGATGGAATTTGCACTGGGGACAAAACTATAACCTTGTTCCAATAAGATTTTGTGTAAATTTCAGTAAATTCACCTACAGCACATTCTCAATCTAAATAATGAAATATAAATTACATTTTGCTTAGAAATTGAATATAGGCGGATGAGATACTATCGCTCAGCAGAGTAAAGCACCTGCTTAGGCAAGCACAGACCACAGTTTGATCTCTGGCATCATATGCCACGCTGGCCCTGCCTCCAGAGCAGGCTGGGCTGGCCAGACACTGGGGCATAGTAGTGCACACCTGTATCCCAGCGCTGGGCAGGCTAACGGCAGGAGGATCACCACAAGTCTGAGCTGCATAGTGAGACCCTGCAACAATCAGAAACACAAAAAATTTGAATGTAGTTTCATTTTACTTGCTCTTATGTTTTCTGTAATTCTGTTCTTAGTATTTTAAGAGATTAATTTGACAAATATTTGGGAGTGTTTTGTTTTTTAATTGATGAAATTTTTTATTATTATAATACACAATTGAAATGCACAGATGTAGAATGTTTACATTTTCCAGGACATTTTCTTTTTGAAGCGGGCACTTTAATCTGCTGAGCTGTTAGGCTGGCCCCGTGGTGTTTTTTTTAAGCTACTTTTTAAAAAATTTGAGGTTCACCTAAGTTAAGGAGATTTGTATCATTTTTTGCTCAGTAGTTCTTACTCATTTTTTTATTAGTGGATATCGAATTGTTTCCAAATTGAGTTCATTTTGAGTGAGCTGCTGGGGGTGGGTATGGGAAAGTGAATCAGAACCTCATACTTGCCAGGCAGATGCTTTGCCACATAGCTAAATCCCTGGTGAATCAGCTGCTTTTATATTAATAATTTTAGACATAATAAATTTATTTCTTTTTTTTTTTTTTTTTTTTTTTTTGTCTTTTTGAGACAGGGTCTCACTGTGCAGTTCAGACTGGCCTTGAGCTCACTTTTGTAGCCCAGGCTGGTCTCGAACTCACAACGATCCTCCTGCCTCAGCCTCCCGAGTGCTGGGATTACAGGCGTGCGCCACCACGCCCGGCTAATACATTTATTTCACTGTGGACTTACAAAGTTAATTTTACTTACTGAGGACTACCAAACGTTTCCCAAGTGAACATACCACTTAAGAACTATAATTACTTGTTTTCCTTACCAGCGTTCACAGTTTTAGCTTAAAAAAATGTCAGCCCTTCTGACCTGTTTGGAATGTGTTGTAGCTTTTAAGGGAGTTTTAGCCAGGCATGATAGCACATGCCTGTAAGCCCAACGCTCTGGGATGCTGAGGCAGGAAGGTCCCAGTTTGCACCCAGTCTAGGCAACTTAGTGACTTAGTATATCAAAAATGTTTAGCCAAGGAGATAGCTCAGTAATAAGCGCTTGCTTGGCAAGCGCAGGGTCCTGCGTTCAATCCCCGGTACCACAGACACACACACACACAAATGTTTAAAAGAACTGAAGAAATGGCAAATTTCAGAGGACCTGGATTCAGTCTTCAGTACTGCCAAGGGAAAAACAATGTTGTTGTTTCCCCCCCTCTCCCTAGATCATTTCAAAGGTGGTCAATCTGGATTAAATCAATCTAAGAATTTCTTAGATCCTAAGGAATTAATGGAATTACTGAAATCTAGAGATTACGAAAGGTAAGATTTCTTAGGTTTAGTCTTTGTTACTACATCTGTACAGTGCGTAGTGAGCAGTTCCGTTCCCCATGGGGAGCTGGCATATGTGCAGCACACCTTTCTTCATTCCCTTCCTTCCCCCCATCTGTGGACCCCTGCCCTTTTGCAGAGATTTCTCCCTATTGCATGTTGCCTATCTTTTATTTATATTTTGGGTTTCTCCTGAGAGAGATCAGGTGTGATTTAAGCTTGTGGGTCTGAGTTACTTCGTGTAACGTTCTGGTCTCGAGGTGGATTCCACTTGTGTGTTGATGGCCTTAAAGGCTGCTTTCAAGATTTCACTGTTATGAATTGTACTGCTATATACATATTAATGATGCTCATGTGGCTGTATTAATCTATCTTGGGAGTTCAGTAGTGTTCCCTCTTACTTTGTTTTTCTTCCTCAGAGTTTTTGCTGTTCTGTCTCCTGGTTCCTATGAATTTCAGGGTTGTCTCTATTCCTGTGAGGAATGCTGTTCATACCTTGATTGGGATTGTGTTAAGTCTTAATCAGTTTTGGAAGTATAATCTGATCATTCTGACAGTGTTGGTTCTGTATATCCAGAAGTGGGTATCTGCTTATTTTCTGATGCCCCCTTTTTTTTTCCAGAGTACACTAGCTTTCACCGTAGTGGTCTTTCACTTTGTTGGTCAGTTGCTAAGTTTTTAATTTTTCATGATATTTTCCCTTTTATCTAAGTTTTAGAAAAATTAGATTTATTCAAATACATTTGAGTATTATGTTTTACAGGGAAATAAAAGGATCAAGAGAGAAAGTTATCAGTGATAAAGATCTGCAGTTGTTGTTAGACCGAAGTGATCTTATTGGTGAGTACCTTTCATGCTTTGTTTTGTTTTGTTTTTTACTTTTTAATCTATTTGGTACACAGTCTCACAACACAGCTTGCACTTGTAGTGATCCTCCAGATTTCCGGCTCCCCAGTGCTGGGATTATAGGCATGTGCCACCATGTCAATCTCAGTGGCGGGCCCAGTGCACCCAAGGGTGGGGCTCATAGGGCCTGTGGTTCCAGGGGTCAAACCCCAGTCCCTGTGCTTGCCTAAGCAGATGCTTAGTTCACTAAACTGTCTTGCTAATAGTCATGCTTTAATTTTTTATGGAAACTTGGAAGTACACACATAAAGGATATTGTGGTCTATTTGATCACAGTAATTAACAGTATTTAGCCAGTCTTATTTATTGTCATTTCCGTCCCTTTTTCTGGTACCAGGATTAAAATCTGGACCTTGAGCTTGCCAGGCACGTGCTCATGCCATCAAACTATTCCCAGTCCCTTGCTCTTTGTTTTGATGTATTTAGCACAGAGTCTCACTATGCAGATCAGGCTCCTCGTGATCCTCCTGTTTTCAGCCTCTTGAGCACTGGGATTATAGGCACACACCACCAGGCTCAGTCTAAATCGCCTTCTCAGTGCGCCCCAGGGGCAGGGCCCACATGGCATGCTGGGAATCAAAGCCGGCCACTGAGCTCTGCCTAAGGAGGCACTTTGGTCTGCTGAGCCATCTGACCAACCTTTATGCCATTCTTTATCATGCATCTTTTATTAAGAAGGCATGTTTGTAAATAGCAATTTTGTTGTTACTGCTTTCAAGAGAAGTAACAGTAATACCTTAATTTCATTTACTACTTAATCTGTTCAGATTTCCCAAAGTGTTAAGTTTTCACAGTTTGTACCAGGATCCAAGTTATATCGATTGCTGTTTCCATTTATAACACCACTTCCATTTTGTTTTTTCCATGTCACTGATTTATTGGTGAGCTAACCTCCTTGTCCAATAAAATAACTATATTCTGGAATTGGTTTTTCCATTTTCGGTTTATGTTATCATTTAGTTTGTTGCTCAAACTACGTAGTATTCATGTAATCCATAAATTGTGTTTACATAAATAGCTCTACATACTTTATTAGATTGAAGTGCCATACTTAGCCAAGAGTAATTGTCTTTATATGATTTGACATCATCCCAGGGGGTACATCACGTATGAGTTTTTTACAAATGAATTGGATTCAAGCATACCTTAGTACTAACTGTAAAGTGCCTGCCCTTATATAACTTGATGTTCTATCACCCATTGATTGTGATTATTTAGAGCTATTGTTTCTTTAAGATTTGTAAAATTACTTTTTTCTTTTGCCTTACTCCATTGTTACTTAGAATTTGTCTACTAAGAATTTGCCCTTGACTCTTCATGTACTGATCATTTTACAGCATGCAGCTAATCTGTACCTTTTGTGTGTATATTTTCTATGATGGAAGTATATTACAGTGTGCTGGAATTCATCTTTTCCCCTTTGTCCTCAGTGGGCAAAACATTTTCCTGGTAGCTTAAAGTTGGTAATCATGATAGAGAACTCACATATTATAACATTGTACCAAAAATTTGTGATGTGAGGGGGTTAGTATACTGACTTTTAAAAATACCTATTTTAATATTTTTCTTTTAGATCAAATGAAATCCTCAGGACCAGTTAAGGAGAAAATGGGAATATTCAAGATACTAGAAAATACTGAAGATTCCAATTCTGAATGTATGTTTTAAATAGGAGCTAAGTTCCTGTTTACATCTAGTGATTTACTTACATTGGTTTTGAAATCCAGATTGTCTGCTTGACTTTTTAAGCTAAATTGGTTTACATAATGTAAGTAGAACCCTTGTATATTTAATAGATTATAATTTCCTGAGCCTTATTAAGAGCAAGATTTATCCTAAGTTTAAATTTTCGTGGCTAGGCTTTTGGGTATGGTCTGATATGTGCTTACCCATTGCCAGATTTATACAGTCTTCCTGTGGAAGTTTAGTAAATGTCTTTTACCCCCTTTCTTTTAGTAGCCAGTTCCCAGGGGGTTTGATACTTCAGTTATGGAGTAGGCTTTCAGTGAGGGCTGATTTGAGTTATGCTTTCTATTTTTGACATAAGAAATTGTTTGATTTTAGGCTTTAATATCGTTTATCAAATTTTTGTTATAAGATCACCTCATCAGGGTGTTTGGTGAGGGAAGTAATAGTTCAGATGGAATAGAGAAGCTCTGGAAATTATAATGGGAGGAGAGGTAATACAACCAGGCAAAAGAAATAAGGTAAAGCAGTAAACCAAAATCTGTAATCAAGGAGCGGAAAACCTAAAAAAGGGAACAGTTTAGGTGCTGCATTGAAGGCTATGAGAAAGAGGTTTCTGAATGGGTTTCTGAATGGGTTAATAGAACTGCTATCTTTTACATTCATAAGCAGATCAGATGGTAATGTTAGGATAATGGAACTAAAGCTCAAAAGAAAAATACTTTGAGAGAACATTTAATCAAAGAAAAGAACAACATAGAGCATCATTTTCATTTTGTCTTAGTAAATCAGACTTGACCAGTCACATAAGCATGCTGACAAGTCTTACCTGAAGCTTGTGTGACTTCAGTGAGTTGCTTAGTAGTTACGTGTACTTTTCAGTCCGGTTTTCTTACATTGTCCCGATGAGCAGTCGTAGCTTCATTTCTGTTCTTTTTTTTTTTTTTTTTAATGTGACTGGCTTGGCCCCCCCTGGGGTGGAGCTGGTGCTGCATGTGGTGCCAGGGATTGACCTGTATTCCCTGTGCACTTGCCTAAGCAGGCACTTTAAACGACTGAGCTATCTTGCTGGCCCCTCATCTCTGGTAACTCTTACTTACCTTGCTCCCTGTTCCACTGAAGAAATAAGAACAGCCAGAAAAGAACTTACAAGTTGGCATCACTATATCATTAAGTGTACTTGTTTCTGTTTATCTTTCAGTTCTTCCAGTATACTTTTTATCCTAATTAGAGCCAACTGAAAGACTTTTCTCTTTTTAAATAGCAACAGTACTTGCAAACATTATCTATATTCATTATTTTAAATTGGCCCTTTTTCTTCATCCCCCCCCTCCCCCCACTGATTCCAATTGGGGTTCCATTCCTATATTCCATTGGGATTGTTCTTTTAATGTTGCCAGTGACCTCTGAAATCACTTTACCTGGTCTGTCATAGTTCCTATTGTTACTGACTTCCCTCCACAATAGGATTTTGTTAGCTCTTAGCAAACACACTTGCTTCTATTTCCTTCCTATTTTTCAGCACTTCTCAATTATCAGCATGTGTAGTAGGGCCTTTGTGGGAGAGCAATCCTCCCTTCTATCTATATACCTTGCCAGTTTTCTTTTGGGGCAGAGAGGAGGGAAGGGAGTTTGGAGATCTCACTGTTCACAGTACAGACATCCTCAGTTTTCAGTAAAGTTGTGCAACCTGCTACCTCAGCTTGAAATCTGACTTCCCCAGTTCCTAGAGCCCCAACCCTTCTTGGTCACCTTTTGCAGGGAGTGTTCCCTTAGTTTTCTTCCAGTGTAAGAGAGTAGTAATCACTTTATAAGGAGTTGGAGCTTGGGGTTTATCTGCTTCTTACAGTCGGTTGTAGTGGAGATTTTAATGACAGCCTGTACCCAGAACAGAGATTTCTAATCCTCCAGTCTGTTGGAACAGTTGCCACTCATGCAGTTTTTAGTTTCTAAAATCTTTTGTTGTCATTCTTTTTACCTGTCCTGGGTGTTAAAAGCCTGTCATTTTTATACTGTTGGTGTCCAGACCTGTGTCAAGGGGTTGTGGAGAGCACATGTTCTAATTCATGTTGTTGAAACAAATGTTCCACATTTTACTTACATAATAAATTATTTTCAAAACTGCGCTTTGTCTTTCATGACTTGGTTACACAATGAAAAGTTCTTTATTCACCCTGTTTGTCTGATGAGCATTGGATGTTAGCTGGGCTTATTTGGTTGGGTTCGGATTTTGTTTTGGGGATGTTTTTCTTTGGCTTTCATTTTGCTTTTGGCAGTGTTGGGGCTGTCTGATGTACAAAGATGTGTCCCCATCCCTATTTTTGCTCCTTGTATGTGTGGAAAAATACAGTGAAAGCGAACTCAAGACAACATCAGGCAAGCATGTCTGCTGGAGTCTTTTATAGCAATTGTGTATGTGTTTGAGTCAGGGCTTTACTAGAGGAACAGATATAATACAAGGAACAGATATAACACACGATGTGCTAGTCCCAGAGTCAGATGGGGAAGTGTGCTGAGAGCATCTGCACACTGCCCACTGAAGGATTCAGTCCCAAGGCTTTTATACTCACTGCAGTGTTCCGTCCCTAATGGTCTCTATTGGTCTTAACTGGTTTCTACCAGTTCCTAATAGTCTCTTAACAGTCAGCTGTTGTGTCAGCAACAGAAGGCAGAAGAATCTGCTATGGAAAGCTGAAGGGTCTAACCTCAGAGGCCGACGAGTCTGTGCAGAAAGCCAGGAGATAAAGTCCAAACTGAGTTATTCTGGAGCAGGGCCTTCGTGGCGCACAGCATGAAACAGCCGGGCAGTGCAACCACGTTGATAAAATGTACTGACCACCAGGCATCCAGCCAAGTTGACACAATGTATCAACCGCTACAGTATAGTTATTTTATTTTAGTCTTTTTGAGATATTCTCACTATGTAGTTCAGGCTGGCCTTGAGCTCACTTTGTAGCCCAGGCTGGCCTCAAACTCGAAATGATTTTTCCTTCTCAGCCTCACACATGCTGGAATTACAGGCATACACCACTATACACAACCTTTATGTGTAGCTATTTTGGGCTTAGTGATTTGTGGTAAAGCTTTATAGGACGCCTACAAAGCATAATTGTTCGTATCATACACATTAAGTGCTTCCGGTATTTTTTAAGTTGCATTCTTTCAATTAAAAACTTTTTTAATGTAGTATTGAGATTTCCATTTCCTGAGCTGAGCATGATGGGCACACTTTTAATTCTTTCACTGAGGAAGCAGAGGCAGGAGGTTCACATGTTTCAGAATCTTGCGTAGGCAACTTAGTTGAGACCAGGGGTGTAGTTCAGTGGTAAAGTATCTCTGAATTCCATCCTCGGTACTAACCTCCAAGCTCAAAAGATGCCGTTGTTTGATTGGCCTGTGCTACTGTTGGTTTGTACATAGTACGGGTGCTATTATTTTATTTATTTTTTAATGAAAAATCTTTTTATTTTAAAGGAATAAAAAAATAAGGCATTAGAAATGATACACAATTTCAAAATAAAGATGATAGGTACTTGGCAGTGGTTGCTATATTGCACATTGTTGGGTTCAGTGAGGTTACTTGCCGCTGGGGAGATAGGTCCGTGGCACAAGTGCCTGCCCGGCAAGTGCAAGGTCATGAGTTTGAACCCTGGTCCCGCCAATAAATAAATAAACAAATAAATGAAGTTACTTCCAGTTACCAAATATAAACATGTAAAATTAGAATAAAAATTTGAAACATTAACTGCTCCCTTCCAAAGGAAAAAAAAAGTGATAGAAATTAGTAGTCCAATCATCTTAGCTGTCCTGTGTATATACTTATATGATTTTCCTCTTTATAGTTATTTTAAATATCATTAATTCCCAATAAACATCCACTATGGTTATAAAAGTCAAGCCTAAGGTATTATGAGTAAAATCAAAAAGATTTCAGGAGGCTGGGGCAGGAGGATTGGTGCGAGTTCGAGACCAGCCTGGGCTACAAAAGTGAGCTCAAGGCCAGCCTCAACTGCATAGCAAGACCCTGTCTCAAAAAGACAAAAAAAGAAAAAAAAAAAAAAATCAAAAAGATTTCTCTTTCTCTTTATTTCTTTTCGGTCAGTTACTGTCATTCACTTTGCTACTACAGCTGCATTTAGCGAAGATACAAGCTTGACCAAAATGTAGTGAGGCTTCCCTGTTGGTTTGGAATATAATTTACATCCTTAATTTTATATTTTGCTCATCATTACAAATTAACCCTAAAATTCCACCAGGAGTCCTATTGTGAATGACTAGATGTGTTTAACATGTCAGGTTAGTGGAAGCCAGGGGCAATAAAAATGTTCCCATTGAAGCTGGGCGTGGTGGCGCATGCCTATAATTCCAGCTCTTGGGAGACAGCCAGGAGGATTGGTTTGAGTTGGAGACCAGCCTGGGCTACAGAAGTGAGCTTAAGGCCAGCCTGAACTGCATAGTGAGACTGTGTCTAAAAAAGACAGAAAAAAAAAAAAAATTCCCATTCAGATGTGACTTGGTGCTCACATAATTTGAAAATTATACAAATTGGAAAGTCAACCATAAAAATCTAGATTATGCACTTTCATTTAGGCTTGTTTGTTTTGAGACAGTCTCCCCATTTTATCCAGGCTGGCCTGGACTCTAGCGTAGGGTGGCCTCCAACTTGGAGCAGGCTTCCTGTCGCAGCCTCCGGTGGGATTACAGGCCAGCATGGCCACACCCTGCTACTTGTTTAGATCTATAAGATGAGACACTTGCATTCTGCAGCTCTAAGTGTGAGAAAGCCAGGCCTAGTGAATGATGTCTGTAACTTCTGTCTCAAGTTGTCTAACTCAAGTTAGATGAATCTATAAATCAGCCTCAAGTTATATGAAATTCCTTTTCTTACATTTTATTGAGGTATCATGCTAAGAACAGATGCAGAAGTTCAGTGCTCAGCTTGGTGTGCACTGTACACCTGTATGTACCTGGTGACTGTCTGCCGTGGCACCATGAAATGGGTAGCATTTCCAAAGGGTCTCTCTTCCCATACAATTGGCCCCACCCAGGGTATAGTATCACCATGGACTAGATCCACAGAGCAAGAACTGTGGTGGCTTCATGAATTAGGAAGTGAATATTAGATCTAGAAATCCTAATCTCTAGATAATTGAATGGCACAAAATAAAACCTATTTTAATGTTTTATCAACACTAAACATGCCAAGAACCAGCACACACTCAACTCTGAAACATGCTATGGTGCAAGAGGTTTTGTTCTGTGCGGTCGGTGCTGTTTATATTCCATTGATGGCCATTGATTCTAGAACTGTAGTACAAGAGAATATTACATGGCCCAACATAAAACATGATCATTTTTTTTGAGGTAAAGATTGGAAACTTTGGGTTTGAGCAAACCTCATTTATTACACAAACACAATTCAAACTTACACTATATCTTTTATCCAGTGTCTTTTGTTCATTATGATCTGTAAATTGTTTTCTCATTTTCCACTATGGTTTTTTTTTTTTTTTTTTTTTTTTTTTTTTTTTTTTTTTTTTTTTTTTTTTTTTTTTTTTTTTTTTTTTTTTTTTTTTTTTTTTTTTTTTTTTTTTTTTTTTTTTTTTTTTTTTTTTTTTTTTTTTTTTTTTTTTTTTTTTTTTTTTTTTTTTTTTTTTTTTTTTTTTTT